>JAGTTF010000630.1:0-13382 GCA_019095985.1 Streblospio benedicti
GACCGAAACAATGTCTCTATTAGCTGTGCCCGGCCTAATGCTACCTCCATAAATAAAATAGACGGACGGTTTAATCTTAACATAGCCATAACTGCGGCAGGCATATTTTTATCACAACCTCCAATGGTAATGATACCGTCAAAGCCTTCGGCGGCAGTCACTGCTTCAATAGAATCGGCAATGATCTCTCGTGAAACTAAAGAATAGCTCATTCCTTTAGTGCCCATAGAAACACCATCTGAAACAGTAATGGTATTAAAATTACCCCTTTAGCACCATTATCATCAACGCTCTGACAACAAATTTTGGCTAACTCATGAATATGTGAATTGCAAGGAGTTATCATACTCCAAGTAGAAGCAATGCCCACTTGTGGCTTTTTAAAATCTGCATCAGCAAAGCCCACTGCTCTTAACATTGATCTGCTAGGAGCACGATCATCGCCATCTACTACTACTGATGAATATTTTCTTAAATTTTTATCTTCACTCATAATTTTAAATTTTTAATCTTATGTAACTAAAACTACTTTTCTGGCAAACCTATCGCCACCGGCAATTCTGGATAACTTATCCATTGGCTCCATGAACCAGGGTATAATTTAGCCCCTACTTGCCCTATATGCAGTGACACTAAAATATTAAAACAGGCTGTAACCCCTGACCCACAATAAAATACAGACTGCGATGCCTGCTGATCTTTTAAAACCTTTGCAAACTCCGTTCTTAACTGACTTTTATCTTTTAGCAAGCCCTGCCCATCAAGATGCCCACCAAAAAAAATATTCTGAGCTCCTGGAATGTGCCCCGCAACTGAGTACAAGGGCTCATTTTCACCACTATACCTATCAACAGATCTTGAATCAATCAGTAAAAATTCGTTTTTTGTAAATTATTTTTTAACCTCAGATATATCAATAGTAGCTGTTAACGGCTCTTTTAATGTAAACTTACCTTTAGTAGCTATGGGGCTTAAATTATCCAGAGCAAAGCCTAGTCTGCGCCAATTAGCCAATCCTCCATCTAAGACAGCTACTGCTTTATGACCTAGGGATCTTACTAACCACCACAAGCGTGCTGCAAAACCGCCACTAAAATTATCATAAGCTATTACCTGTACATTATCTTGCAAACCACGATCTATCATGAATTTTAAAAATTTTTGCTTATCAGGCAAGGGATGATAGCCACTATGCTTAGTAACTTCTGCAGATAAATCATTATTTAAATGGGCATAAAAGCACCAGGGATATGTTGCTGATCATATTCTTTGCTGTGCTTGCTGGGAGGGCATTTAAATAAAAAGAACAGTCAAATATTAACCAGTCTGGTCGGTTAAAATTCTGCTGCAAATCATGGGGACTAATAAAAGTTTCATACACCATAATAACAATATTTATTCTATTTTTAGTAAATAGTTATAGGGTTCTATCCTGCCGATCTCAAAGGTAATGGTCCCAAAGCATCAAAAATTTGCAGGTAAACTACATCCTGATTCGCAGAAAATGTTATCTGCAAGCTGTTATCTAATAACAAACTAAAATCATGAATAATAGAAAATGAAGAATCAAAAACTCTGACCTGTGGTCGATAACTAGTATTGGAAAGTTTGTAAATAGTGACCTGTGCTACTGAAGTTAATGGCAAGAAAAAAGAAATCTTGATCATCACGACTATTAAGTGTGCCGACAATATATTCTTGACCATCAATGTAGTTGGATAGATAAAAATTATTGTTACTTTCACTTTCGCTATAAGCAACTATATCAGGATTAAAGCGAAAAAAGTTGTTTGCTTAAATCATAATCAACATTGGGTGATAAAGCATGATGCAGTTTGTAAGGGATCAAATGAGTCTTGCCTTAGTGCAATAAAGATAGTGTTTTTAACAGCACTTTGTAAATCATAGTGGACAAGACTTTGACGATTAAGCTCTTGCACTAATTGATCAGCAGAAATGCTAAGATCAATTTAAAAATAAGGGCTGTAGCATTAATCTGGTATAAGGAAGCAACCCCCAATTAAGGGGCCTTATCAGCAAGCTCCATTCTTACTACCGAATGCAGCTTTAAAGAATTTAATCTAAAAAAGATACATAGCTGACTTCTGCCCGCAATGTCGCGCAGCTAAGGATGGCAAAAAAAAACCCAATACCCCAATCTTACACACATAACTGTGAACAAATCTTAGATATATTTTATTCATTGCCAATGCTAAACAAAATCTGCTAACTAATTCTTTCAGATTGTTCTTGAGATTCTTTACAACTAATACATAAGTCAGTAACTGAACGTGCTAATAACCTTTTTTAGCAATTAGCTCCCCACAGACCTTACAGGTTTGATAGGAACCATTATCTATTCTTTCAATAGCTTTTTCGATCTTAGCAGCCAGCTTGTTTTCCCTTTCTTTAAGGCGTATATCTGAATTTCTATCAGACTCCATAGTCGCTCTATCATAAACATCAGAATAATTATCTTCGGTCAATTTTTGTAAATCATCGACTTTAGCACTAGAACTTCTAATGTCTTTTAAAGATTGACTTAAATTTTTACGAATAGCTTGCAATTCCGCAGCTGAAAATTCCTGTTCCATATATTAAAAAGCAGCAAAAAGTTGTTGTTGGTTGTTGGCATAGGTTACTGCTAAGCTTTTACCCTGCCATGCTAGACTAGTTATAGGGTAGTTAGTTTCCAATACATAAGGCAAAGTTCTTAAACTATCTGCTTGTGAATTATAAACATGTAGCCGATACTGGTAGTTAGTTAACTGTATAATCGGGTCTTCTTCTATTTTAGCTAGGTGATAAAAGGCCAAATAATCTTCCTGATTGGCAACAAAGCCCCTAGCAGAATTAAAAAGCAAACTCAAAAACTGCTAATTTGTTGGTAGGCAAAGCAAATATTACCACCTTTCGGTTCTGTATGTCTATTCTAGCTAAGCTTTTTAGAGTTAATTTCAATCAGGTTTGACCTAGAACAAAGGATAAGCTAATAAATCAGTTACCCCATTATCTTCTATCAAAAACACATTAGTATCAATAGCTGGAAAGTATATGCCATCATGAACAATCAAGTTTTCTTTGGAGTATAACCAAACAAAGTTGTTATAAATAGCATTTCCTAGTCGCCCTTCAGGAAAAACCTGTAGCCTTTGATAAAAAATATCAGAAACCGTATCCTCAGCTTGCTGTGCCTTAACAAAATGAGCGCTAAATAATAGCAGCCCCAAAAGTATCGTAAACTGCCAAAAATGATTATTCTGCTTCAATAATTTCCACATCCTTAGGAATAATAAATTCAAATTTCTCATCCACTAAATCCAAAGGGAATTCAAATTCAGAAAAACGAAAAAATCCTGGTATTACTTTGCTGATCGATTATACCCAACTGTTCTATGAGATTCATCTCAGAATTATAAGCTAATTGAATTTCTCCAAGCTGATTATCTTCAGCATAGCTTTTTAAAAATAAAAGTTTTTGACCAGTCATAGCTTGCAAAAGGTTGTTGTTTGTTGTAGGAACAATTTTAAAAAGCTTAGCTAATTTATCAGGCTCCCTAAAAAAACTAAAGTGCCAATTGCTGGTACTTTATCTAAAGAACTTATAGTAACATTATTTAATATCGGATCATAAATCCAAACCGTATCTCTACCTATAACAATGAGCTGCTCATCAGGAAAGATGTACTCAAATCTCATAAGCCCGCCTTTTTTTAAAATAAAGTTTACCACTAGCTTGCAAATTATTATTACTAATGACATCGTAAACTGTGCTTTCAAAAGTGGCTACAAAATCTCGTTTAAAATTATCGCTTAGCTTTTCTAAGAGACTTTGACCAAATAAATTAATATTTGTATAATAAACGAGTAAAAGGCTTGCAAAAAATTAACCTTAATCCTCTCGCTAAGTATATTATCATAATTTATGAAATAAATTAACACTTAAAAATATAAAATAAAGAAATATCAAATAAAGCAGCTGACAAAAAATATACAGATCATCCCCATGACAAAGCTACATCTTTATAACACATTACACCGCAAAAAAAGAAATATTTAGCCCTTTAACTGCTAACAAGGCCCTTATTTACGCTTGCGGAGTCACTACTACGATCATATTCACCTAGGACACGCTCGCAGTGCTTTAATTTGTGAAATGTTAAGCAAGTTATTACAATATTTGGGCTATGAGGTTTGTTTAGTAAAAAACTTTACCGACATTGATGACCGCATTATAGAGCGTGCCAAACAAAGGGGCTGCAGCTGGCAACAGCTATCACAACAAATGATCGAGTCCCATAATGAGGATTTAAATTTTTAGGCATTTCTCCGGTGCAAAAAAACCCCCAAAGCTAGTGATCATATTGGAGATATGATAACAATTATTAAAGATTTGCTAAGCAAAGATCTTGCTTATGTCAGCACGCAAGGAGATGTCTATTTTAGGACTACTAAAATGCCCAATTATGGCCAGCTAAGCAACAAGAAGCTCGATCAACTAGTAAGCGGCACTAGAGTGGATGTAGAACAAAATAAACAAGATCCACTAGACTTTGCCTTGTGGAAGGCCGCCGATAATTCAGAAAAATTTTTCAAAGCCCTTGGGGCAATGGTCGGCCTGGGTGGCATATTGAATGTTCCGCTATGATTTATAGCTTATTAGGCAAAACAATAGATATCCACTTAGGGGGCTGGATTTAATTTTTTCCACATCATGAAAATGAAATCGCCCAAACTAAAGCTTTTTGTGGCTGCAATCTAGCCTCATACTGGTTACATCATGGTTTAATAAGGGTTAATAATCAAAAAATGTCTAAATCCTTTGGGAATGCCCTTAATATTAAAGAATTAAAAAAACAATATCATCCCGAGGTGCTAAAGTTTTATCTAGCCTCTACCCACTATCGACAGGAGGTAGAATACAGCAAGCAAGCTATAGAAGCCTCTAGCAATGGCTTAGATCGCTTTATATCAAGCCATAAGTGGTTGTTATGCTAACCAGCAGCAAGTTAGTGCAGCCAAGGCGGACCCTGCTTTCATAAAAGATTTTATTAATGTTATGTCTGATGATATGAACACCCCTCAAGCCATAGCCTTAATGTTCGATGCCTGTAAAATAATTAATAAGCAATCTTCGGCTATATCCAAGCTATCTTTAGTTAATGGGCTATTACAAGCAGGAAAAATGTTAAACTTTTTTACAAGAAGACCCCCAGCAATGGTTTAAACAAGCTAGGATTAAGGAAGTAGAGACTGATAATAAAGAACAATTAACAGCTGACCAAATTAATCAATTAATCATAGAGCGCCAACAAGCTAGAAAAATGAAAGATTTTAATAAAGCTGATCAAATAAGATTAAAGTTACTAGAAAATAAAATACAAATACTAGACGGCCCCAATCAAACAACTTGGCAAAAAAAATCAACTAACAATACCCTATGTTTAAAGCCAATAGATTTGATAGCAGTTCTAGCAATTAATCAGTAGACCAACAAAATAAAATTTTTATGCCTCAGTTAAACTACCGCACTTATTTTTTTAGATAAAGATCAAGCACCTATTGTAATTTTGCATGGGCTGCTTGGTTCAAGTATCAACTTTAGCACTGTATGCAAAAAGTTAGAATTACCGTTATTGGCATTGACTTACGCAATCATGGGCAGTCTTTCCATAGCCCAGATATGTCATATCCAACTATGGCCAAAGATGTGGCCGATACTATGCGCCATATGAACATCAACAAAGCTTATATAGTTGGGCATAGTATGGGGGGCAAAGTTGCGTTATGTTTAGCAGCATTATTTCCAGAATTAGTAAAAAAATTGATAGTAGTGGATATTGCCCCTATAAATTACCCCCAGCCATATTGATTTTTTTAGCAAAATTGTTGCAGAGTTTGCAAAGCATCAATTTGCAAGAATTAACTCACTAAGCAACAGGCTGTTGATATTTTAAAGCATGATTTCCAGCCTAAAATTATTTCTTTTGTGCTAACTAATTTAATACGTAATGCTGACAATAAATATTCTTGGCAGATAAATATCAGCTATATACTGGATAATCTTGATAAAATAGTCGATTATCCAGATGCTTATCAAGGCTTTAAGGGACCAAGCTATTGGATAGTGGGCACTAAATCAGATTATTCAACGCCGACTATTTATGAACATGTTCTCAAGCACTACCCTAGCTCCCAATATATGCCTTTACCAACTGGACACTGGGTACATGTAGAATCAGAAAAACAATTTGTTTCGCTAATCCGTTCAATATATTTAGAAGGCTAGGTTTATATTTAGCAGTATTTTATATATTAATAATTACAAGCTTTGCTGATGTTCAAACTTGACATTAAAAATATTTGTAATAAAATATAGACCTTTGGCGTTCCTAATTTAAGATTGTTAATTTAATTTCAACAGTAAAATTTCTCTTGGGAGGGTGAATTTATGCAAAAATCTGAATGGCATAGAGATATTCCAGGCACTGGTCGCAGCTATATGCTGCCTCGCTATGTATACTCTAAATATGACGATGCTGATAGCATTGTTGCTCGTATATCAGAGCAAATCCGTGAGTTTATAATCATTGACCCAGGAGTAAGGATAATCACTGATTCAAAGTATTCTGATGCGGAAAGGTTGGTGATTAGCATCCCTTATGAGGCCCATTATGAATCAATAACCATTAAAATAGCTGAAATGGTTTATCAAGCAGCTACTGGTTATTATTATAACGCTAATCCTAAAACAAATCATTTTGGAATATCCAACTTTTTATTAGAAGGAAATTTCAATAATTTTTTAATTAGAGAGCTAGAAAGACTTTTCTACCAATACCAAACAAGAGAGGATATGGCTGGTAGAATAGTTCGTAATACTGAAATTGTCTGTGAATCTGAAACTGCAGCAGGAGAAAACTTCTTAAAAGAGATACTGCTACAAGGATTGGATATAACCTTAGGTTTTAGGATGGTCTTGTTTGGCAAGCAAACACATTCCAATACTATCTTTATTCCTTTTGATGTTGGCTTGTCAGTAATTGATCAAATATATTATAACCTAGAGCAAATCATAATGCAGAATTTTTGCTACTTATGATGAGCTAAATTCAAAAGATGCTTTGAAAATATCTAACACTCTAGTATTTAAAGAAGTTTGCAGCTTATTGCGTAGGGCTAAAGATAAAGAAGTGACCCGCAAAAAATTGCTGAATGATCTGAAATTCCCAACCTCACTTACAGATGATATGTCACAATTATATGGCAAACTAATCGGTGATGCGGTTTATGATACTTTAAATCATACTAATGAGGATCGTGTCCGTGCTGCTAGAGATAGGTCAAGAGATCTGTATAATGCATTTATGATTAAGGCTGCAGAAATCACTAATAGTGCTGTTGATGTTTCTAAGCTAAAAGTTGGTGATTCTAAACACTACCCTATCAAACAAAAAAATCAGCACTAGTGCTGATAAAACAGCCAAGCCAACGGTAACTACTGGTAAACCTAAATCACCTAGAGATTCAGAGTTTAGAGATATTTAACGTTTAAATCAATTTTTGTTAATGAGTCTTGGCAATGCTAAGATTCATTAACTGATATATAAATTTGTAGTTTTATCTTCCAATAAACATGGCTGGGCATAATAAGTGGTCACAAATAAAGCATCGCAAAAGGGGCCCAAGATGCCAAAAAGAGGCCTGATTTTTTCTAAAATTAGTCGCGAAATATATGTAGCCTTACGTCAAGGTGGTAATGATCCAGCTTCTAATACTCGTTTGCGCTCTGCGCTAAGTTGGGCAAAAGATGAAAACATGCCCAATGCAATAGTCGAAAGAGCTTTTACCAAAGCCAATAAATCAGATTCTAAAGACTTAGAAGAGCTGTTGTATGAGGGTTTTGGCCCTTCCAACGTGGCTATAGCAGTAGAATGCCTTTCTGATAACCGCAACCGCACCATGGGCAACTTAAGCAAAATATTTCATAAATGTGATGGAAAAATGTGTGCTAGTAATGCCACTAAACATTATTTTTGAACAAAGATCAGTTGTATATCTTGATAAAAACACATTAGCGAACAAAAGCTACTGGATATTGCTTTAAACAATGACATTCAAGATGTAGAAACTAGGGATAATGACTTTGCTATTTATGACTCTAAAGATAGATTAAAAAATTTTGCTTGATTTATTTAATAGTCTGAACTTAGAAATCAGCAAAAGTGAGCTTATTTTAGCCCCTGTTAGCTATGTGCTAGTTGATGATATACAGGCTGCCAACAAAAACATATCGCTGCTAAACATGCTAGAAGACGATGAAGATGTAAAGCAAGTCTTTAGCAATTTACAAATAAGCGATCGCCTGATCAAAGATGGCCTGATTATACAGTCTTAATGCTAAAAAAAATTATTGGCATTGACCCTGGCTACCTGCAAACAGGCTTAGCTGTTATAAAAAAATAAAAATAACACTATTCATCTAGTTAGCAGTCAAACAGTGGACTGCACTAAAATTAAATCATTTGGAGAAAGGCTAAAAAAAAATTTTTTTAGCTGTAGAACAAATATTAAAACAGCATCAGCCACATTTAGCCGCTGTAGAGTTAGTTTTTATTGCTAAAAATCCTAAAACTGCCCTTAGACTAGGGCATGTGCGTGGAGCAATCATAACTTGTTTATACTTGCATAAAATCATCACTTACGAATATAGTGCTACCACTATAAAACAAGCTGTGGTAGGCTATGGGCACGCATCTAAACAGCAAATATTGTTTATGGTTGATAAAATTTTAGACTTACCCAAAGAAAAAATTTCTGAACATGAATTAGATGCCATAGCCGCTGCCGTTTGTTGCTATCACAATCTACAATCATACATTAACAGCCATTCATTGTGATTAGTAGAATTACTGGCAAAATAGTTGCTGTTAACCCTGCTAAAGTTACTATAGATGTAAATGGGCTAGGATTAGATGTAATTATGCCGGCTAGTAATATTCAAAAAATAGAGCTAGAAGAACATCTGCAACTAGAAGTATGTTTGTTTTTTAAAAAATGAAACTCTAAGCTTATATGGTTTTTAGAAGCCATAGAAAAAAGAATTATTTTTAATTTTAATTTCTTCCCCAGGCATAGGTCCTATTAGTGGCTTGCAAATAATTTCACAGCTATCTGCTGTAGAAATTATAAACGCTATCAAAAAAACAAAGATGCCGATATTTTTAATAGCATCAAAGGCATTGGTACTAAAACTGCTCAAAAAATTAATTATTGAATTACAAACTAATAAAAAACATCGAACCAATAGTTTATAATCAATTGACAGCACCTGAGCTGAAGACTACAATTGAAGATTACAATAAAAGTCAGGATTTAATCTCTGCTTTAGAAAATTTAGGGATCAATGCTCACATTGCTAAAAAAAATTGGTGCATCAAACCTATGATTCTACATTAAGTTTTCAAGAAAATTTAATTAATTGTCTTAAAATTTCAAAGAAATAGTTTTATATATATGGCCAATCTAAACAAAGTCTTTTAATAGGCAACCTCGGACAGCAACCTGAAAAAAAAACCTTGCCTTCAGGAAAAACGCTAGTACAAGTATCACTAGCTACTAATGAATTTTTACTGATCGTAATGGTGAGAAAAGGCAAAAAACTGAATGGCACAGGCTAATTTTTTGGGAAAAACTAGCCAGCCTTGTTGCTGAATATTGCAATAAAAGGCAGCTCTATTTACGTAGAAGGGTCACTGCGTAACAATGAATGGCAAGATAAAGATGGTAATAAAAAGAATTACTACTGAGGTAGTGGTTAGAAGTTTACAATTTTTGGGAGATAAAGAAAGATCTGGTAGCAGCATGGGGCCTCAACAAGATGCACCATCTTACAATAACGAAAATTTAGGAACACCATTAAACGAAGATATTGACGACGATATCCCCTTTTAGTAACTAAATAAAATGCTTTTTATCTGTCTGTGTAAACATGAAAACTGACATACATAAAATCGCTGAGCTGGCTAGATTAGAACTTTCAGAAGATCAAGCCCAACAACTGGCACCACAATTTGAAAAAATAAAGGAATACTTTAAAGCAAATTGCTCAGGTTAAAATTGAGCAAGACCTGGACGAAGAGAGCTTAGATGCTAGCGAATTAAGAGAAGATAAAGTTATTGAAACAGATATTAACCTGCAATTTTCTCCTTATGTAGAGGACAATCTTTTAAAAGTGCCTAAAGTTATTGATAATTAATGATTGGGCAGTTTATTGTTGGCCAAACGACTATAGAGCCTTGGGTTGCCACTATTGGTAATTTCGATGGATGTCACAGGGCATCAACAGTTATTATTACGCTTGATTTTAGAAGCACAAAAGATTAAAAGCTAAGGCCGCAGTTTTTTTTTTTGACCCCCATCACACATATTATTCAGCCAAATCAAAATCTACCCTTAATTTACGATAAAGATTATAAATTTAGATTATTGCAAGCCCTAGGACTTGATGTAATTTACTGCATTAATTTTACTAAGGCTTTGGCGGGGCTATCCGCAGAGGATTTTTAGAACAACATTTACTACCTGTACATAAAATTTCTAAACTTATAACTGGTGATGATTTTGCTTTTGGCAAAGATAAGCAAAGGCTCGAATGTAATATTATCAGAGATTTGTAAAAAGTATAATATTGAAATTGAAAGCTTAAATATAAAAAATTGGCAGCAACAAAAAATTTCTAGCTCTGCAATTCGTAAATTATTGTTTAAAGGCTGTTTTTATGAAGCTTCACTAATGCTAAGCAGGGTTTGGTCTATAGGTGGCTTAGTAGAAAAAGGCAAACAGCTAGGGGCCAGCATTGGCTTTGCTACCGCTAATATTGATTGCAACATATGTTACCCATTAATTACGGAGTATATGGGGTTATGTGCTATTACAAAACAAGCTTTTTCCTGTAGCTATCAATTATGGTCTAAGACCAACTGTATCTTCTAAAGCTAAAGCAGTAATGGAAGTAATATTATTTTAAACTTTAATGGCAACCTTTATGGGCAAGAACTAAGGATCTTTTTCTTACACAAAATACGCTCTGAAAAAAAATTTAGTTCTTAAAAGCATTAAAAATTTGCTATCTTACAGGATATAGATTGCATAAATACAAATTGGCAATCATGGTTAAAAAGTTCAATGTATCAATAAAAAAATTCATCTATATAATCACTTATGCCTATACATATTCGTGCCAGCAAACAAGATCTTGCCCCTTATGTTCTGTTGCCTGGAGATCCTGATAGAACTACTTATATAGCTAAAATTTTTCTTAGCAAACCCCAACAATATACAGATTATCGTCAGATGTTTGGCTATACTGGCGATTATAAAGGCATTAAGGTTTCCATACAAACTAGTGGCATGGGGGACGCCTAGTGCATCAATAATGATCAATGAGTTATTTGAACTAGAGTACAGGCTATTACTAGAGTAGGCACTGTGGGGGGGCTGCAAAAACTATGCAATTAGCAGATTTGATCATGGTCCAGTCAGCTTGGGCTAAGCCGTGAAATAGTAGGACAAATAACACAGTCAGCTGATTTTGTCCCTACAGCTAGTTGGGATTTATTAGAAGCTAATGTTCAGCAAGCTAAAAAAAAGAAGCAGCCTAAAAGTATCATGTAGGATCTGTAGCTTCTACCAATCTGTTTTATAATCCTAATCCAGAGTTTAATAAAACTTTAATTCGCTTAGGTTGTTTAGGCTGTGAAATGGAGGCTGCAGCTTTATTTGCTTTAGCTAGTGTTAATAATAAACAAGCTTCTTGTTTGCTAACGGTTTCAGATCTAATTCATGGAGAGCCAGAAGATTTTTGTGCGTGCTAGCGATGATAAAATTTTGAAGGAGTAGATAAAATGGTAGAAATTGTTTTAGACTCTTTTTGTAGATCTAAATAAAAAAAACCAACTAACTATTTAGCCAAAATTACTAGTTAGCAGTATTTAAAAATTTAGCTGCACCGTTGTTCAACATTTTCTGGGCTAGTCTAGCGCCTAAAGCCTGGGGGATCATTAAAGAACCTGCCAAGCTATGCTTTAACATGGCAAAGGTTTGATGATCAAATAAAGCACAGGTTAATTCTATTTGCTGCTTATTAATAGTTGCTAGCCCCTGCAATGGGGCTAAAAACAATCACTATCTAGATGTTTTAATAAAGAGCGTTCTGCTAAAAAAATAAAGCTTGATTATGTTGGTGCTGCAACTTAGATACTAAAGCAGTTATTTTTTTGCTCTTTTTAGATAAGTAACTGCTAAGCATCCTTGCATCAGTGCAGGAATAATCTGTGGCAATATCATAAAGATCTGTAGCAATATTTAATCTGTTTAAAAGCTGCTGCAGCTAAGATTATAGCATCAAATTTTGTGCACTTAATTTTTGCAGCCTACTATTGATGTTCCCACGCAAAGGTTTGACTGTCAAATAAGGGTTAATAGCTTTGAGTTGCAATTCCCGTCTGATAGAACTAGTGCCTACAACCGCATTAGAAGGTAATTGCTCTAATTTTAATCTTTTTATTACTAACCAAAACATCATAAACAGCAGCACGCTCTAAAACACTGCTAACAGCAATGGCAGAATCCAATCTTAGCTGGAATATCCTTAGCTGAATGAACGGCTAGATCAATCTTCCTGTCAAGAATTGCAGTGTTAATTCTTTGGTAAAAAGCCCCCTTACCACCTTCTAGACGTAACAAACGTTCATGTTTATCAGCACTTGCTAATATAGGTATTAATTGACAATCATAGCCAAAAAAGGCAGCCAGCCTCTGCTTTACTTGATTAGCTTGCCATAAGGCCAAAGCACTACTTCTGGTTCCCAGATTTTTTTTAACACTATTCAAATCAATAATTTTATGGCTAGGGGTTGGGGCAGGTAAATTTTGATCAAGGCCAAAAAATAGACAGTAAATTGATAGGGTCGGCTTGTTGATTAATGTTTTGAATCATGAATTGTGTAGGATTATGTAATATCTTCTGCTTCAAGCGGTAAAATTGATGACGTAATTGTTGTTTTTGTTTTTCATCAATGCCAGCTTGATTCATAAAAATCCGCAAAAGGCTGTAGGTATTGGCTGTTAAAACGACGACGAAATTCAGCAATTATTTGACGCTGACTAAAAAGTAACTTTTGCCATTGATCAAATTTATCAAGCAAATCATCAATAATTTGCCAGCCTTGCTGAACTTGATTGGATCTTTGCGCATCATTAGACTGAGCGACCCCTTGCAAATCATCAATGTTAAACAAGTATACATTATCTATTTTGGCTATAGTCGGCTGCAAATTACGTGGCAGCCCTAAATCAATGATAAAAGTGGTCGAAATCG
>JAGTTF010000631.1:0-10546 GCA_019095985.1 Streblospio benedicti
GATTTATGTAGAGATGTGAACTCTTGGGAAGGTGGCTGGAAGATGTACATGCTGATCCCACATGCTCACCATGAAGCAAGAAACTGAAAGAACACAGATGTTACTACACTACAAATGCAACTGTGAGGGAAAATCATGCATTGACCAACACCACTTGAAATTTAAACATTTAATTGGTTACAGACAATTTTTCTTTTAAAAAATACATATATGATCTTCTGTAAAATTTTCCAGATAAAATTTCGTTCTACCCCTTCCTTTAAGGCCCATAAAAATTTTACAGGAACACCTCCCGACTATGAGAATTTTTGCATAAAATTTTTTAACATTTTCCTACCTACCTTGCCTGGTTTCATGATAAAATATTATGATAAAATAAAATATTATTCCCCCTACCCTTGAATTTCTCAATCTCAGCCAACCGAACCAAACTATCAATTCTGTTTGGCCTAATGAACAAAAGTAGAATAATCTTTAACAATGAATGGATTTCAATAATTTCGTTTCAGGCAAAAAAGTGAATGATGTCACGGAAAAGGACATGCTGCAAAGTAGTGTGTACATACGAAAGAACGTAAGAGGTCAGGGTTGGTGTTCACGCCAAAGCGCCAATCCCGAGAAGGCAACCAAAGGAGTTAAAGCCAAAGGAACCTCCTCGTGCCATGCCCGGCACCGACATCTATCTCTGCAGGCGTGAAGATGTCTACCAGACCTACCAATGTCAATGCTACAGTTTGTTCTTTTTTGATTATTTATATTAAGCTTGATATTTGTTAGATTTTGTGGGGGAGGGTGGGGGTGTTTTTTTGCTTGTTGTTGATTTTTTAAAAAAAGAATAAAACACAACATTGATGTTGATTTAAAGATAATCTAAATAGCTAGATGATCAATAGACCAGATTTACATGAGATTTTATCAATGACCCTTATCTATTACTAGAGAGGTTGATCAAGGGACAACAGAGTTAGACATCCTAAAAGGCCAATATTCCTATCTCCATGCAGAAATGGAAAGATTGTTGACTTTTTACAATATGGTGAGTAATTATTTAACATTAAGTCTCAAATCATGGGCTTATTGAGGTGACATGTATTAGTTTGAAGAGAATCTTTTTATTATAGAAAACAAATTTGTGCTTCATGTTCCAGTCCATTACACAGTTTATTCTACCAGGGTCAGGATTATCACTCACCTAGTATTGGCTAGAAAAATTTTGTGGAATATCTAGGAAATCTTGAGGAGTATGATTGCCGAAGACTTAAAGGCATGGAACTTAAAGATCAAGATGGGGAAATGATAGACATGAGGAGAGAACAATTACAAGCAGCCTTAAGCCAGTCTTAAGAGGAAAATAGGGACTTGAAATTATTTTGTCATACAGATAAAGAGTTTGTACAAGGAGGGACGAGTGCATTTTTGCAGGACAAGTAGATATGAGGGGTTTCCTGCTGATGAGTAACACTTTTCCACCTAATCCTGACCCTGGAAGAGTTGGAACTCGTCTTAGCTGAAAGCACCATGAAAACATTTTTGGATTGTGCTTAGGAACAAGTTTATCAACTCTTTTTCAAAAAACGAATGTAACATTCATTTCAAGATTAGCCAACATATCATTTTGATTCTAATATCATGTAAATATTGTCTTCAAATGTACAAAACTACATGTTAATATCTATAAATAAGTACTATACATCGGTTTCATGTATTACAAAGTCATTAATTTGGTACACAGAAAGTTGTCTCTTGTTTATTTTTCTTTCTCTTTTTTACATGAATGAAAATCTCTTCTGTATGTTTTTATTGTCAATATACGTGAGTAGCTTTGATGTGCTGACTTTCAGCGCTTCAACGAGGCCATCAAAGAGGAGTACCTGCGCCGGGTGTTTGAGGCTGTCCTAGCTAGCCGAGATCTCGAGGCCGTTCAGCAAAATATTGGTGAGTCGAGGATGCAAACTCAACCACTTTTCTGGATCCATCTCATAAGTCAAATTTATGCCATGCTTCCATATGACTGGTTTTTGTAAATGTACAGTGTTCGCTCTGGGCGCGATTTTGCGACTTTTTTCCACATTAAAATGGTGTCTGTCGCATTTCTCAAACTTGGCTGCGACAGCGGTGTCGCCGCTTTATTTGGGTACCTTTATTCAAAATAAAAAGAAATAATATTTTTCTACTCAGCCACGGAAGTTTGACATGGGCGCGGCCATATTTGTTGATATTTTTATGGAAACGCATTGTGGCGCCACCCAACGGCACATAGCTTAACTAACACGTGCTTGCAGGTGCGCTGACTATTACGGGATGGATTTCATGTTTTTGTATACATAATGCATTAATGGCGGTAAAGTCAGATCGATTGAATGTGAAATCTTTGTGAATCGAATGGATTATAATTGTTGCAATAACATACCCATCAAGAATTCAAATGTCAGATAAATTATAAACCGATTATGAAGTCATGGACGAAAGGATAGTTCTCAAATCACATGCATCGTTTTGATAATTCGTCTTATTAAGTATATCTCGAACCTGTCATTTTTAATAGAGGCCGGCAATAGACACATGTTTGGAAGATATTCTAGAGAAATATATCCATAATCCCATTACTAGGTGGTGAAAATAAGAAACCCAATACGATTCTGAATACATGTGTGCAATTTATGTAAAAAAATAAGCATTTATGGATGCCCCAGAAAAGTTATTAGATCTATGTCGGACGTAAAACTGTCAAAACGATACTGTTCTGAAGTACTTTTAATACATATTTACGCGTTTTCCGTAGCCAATAGGAATGTGAAAAAATAGCTTATTACTGAGTGACACCCCACCCCACTTATTATGTGTCTGTATGTAGTATCTTGAACTTATTATTGACATATCACAATATATGAGTAACACTGTAGTTAGCTATATTTATGTCTAATAGTCTATAGATTGCATTTTTTGAGGGGGGGAAGGGGGATGAGAGTGGCCCCCCACCCCCCCATCAAAGAAATTTTGTTTCCTACCGCCCAGATATAAAATATGACAAATTGAGATGGTAACATGAATACATAATATACATTTTACATGTTTCCAATTAGTTTTTTAAATATATGTAATTATGTCTCAATTTCTTAAGAGATTGCCACATTTTGTCTCGCTTTTTTCTCATCTGTCTCATTTTTATAAATTGGGTGAGACACGTGTCTCGGTTTGACAATTTTGCAGAGCGATCACTGAATGTAAATGTAAATGTGGTTATTTATAGTCATAATTCACTGTTATCATGCTCTAGCAACTTTACAATTACACCAGGTCATTGGCATCCTTGTCACACTATATCCTTTTCAACTCCATTGGGGAGCATCCAGCACATCGCTACTGTAGCACAGAAGTGCTAATCACTCACATTAGCGTTCACACAATGTACAGTACAGGTCCGCTTATCTGGATAGCTCCCAACATGATGAGATGTTCGGATAAGTGGGGTTTTGGATACCATGGTGTTGGCCCAGAACTATTTTGAAAGACCTTGATATGGGCTTAAAAATACGAGTATAGAACAAGTTTCGAATGTTTTTGGAATAAAGTAACCTTACCTTCCATTTATAATCAATATCCATTGTACATAAGATTACTGCAAAAATTGACACGTATTGACCTATTGCAACAATATTTTTAAGTTTCACAATCGGTTTTCTTATTTTTAATGGCGACAATAGTGACCACATGCTTCTAAACATGCATGACAGCAAAGTTTTTGACTGCCGTAATGTTTTAGAATTAACATGATATTTATTTTACGATTAATAGAATCCATTTTCCGCAAAAGAATCGGTAGCATATCGACTCCATTCAAACCTGTTTCTAAGTCAAAATCTAGTCTCTATTCATAGTTCCAAAGCCCCGCCCTTTTCTGGTTGTGACGTGGGTCTCACAAATGTTCCTATCGCCCGTAGTAAATAGAGAGAAATTGCCGACTTTCTACCCAAGAGTGTTGAATCAAAATTGTGCTGATCTTCTTAGGTTTAACTTGGTATAAATTCGGTAACCTCTGTTCTACAACATACCAGAAGTATTCTCAGAAATCATCGATAATAACGATTTGCTGAAGCATTTAGTTTTCCATCTTTTTGCTTCCACTACCAAATGAAGTCCCGTGATATCGGGTTTTTTTGAGCCGCTACTCTTAATCGCATCGCGTTATGATCGGTGTTGACAAATAACGGCGTGTGATAAGGCTAATGTGACATACAAATGGCGTTACCTTTAAATCGCCAAAGGGTGGTATTATTTGTGAAACGAATGGATTATCATCTTACAATAACAGACCCATAAAAAAATTCACGTGTCGGATCAATTTTAAACCGATTATGAAGTCATGGACGAAAGGATATTTCTCAAATCACGAAAATTGTTTGAAAATCACAGTGATTTGTGCGTGTGTGTTGGCGATGAAGAATTTTGACAGTTTACAAGCCTGTACGCACACTACACATATATTTGGAGACTTTTTATAGTCTTTCACCCAAGTAAGCTGTTTTATGCTCATTTTCGTATCATCTGTACCCTTTATGATGACTCACAGCTGTCATATTATTTTACGAGTAAGAGAACTTTTAGAAATTCGTCTTTCTAAAGTGTGCCTCGAACCGGTCTTTTTGAATCGAGGGCGACACCAGCTACATGT
This sequence comes from Streblospio benedicti, assembly GCA_019095985.1. Lineage (NCBI taxonomy): Eukaryota > Metazoa > Annelida > Polychaeta > Spionida > Spionidae > Streblospio > Streblospio benedicti. The sequence goes on from JAGTTF010000631.1 coordinate 4,673, forward strand.
TTGGAAGATAATCTAGACTTATAAAACCATATTCCTATAACTAGATATTGAAAATAAGAACTGTGATACTATATTCTGAGTACATCTGGTCAATTTATGTAAAAAAATAAGTATTTATGGAGGCACCAGAAACGTTATTGTCTTAGACGTAAAACTGTCAAAATGCCGGTGACAGTGTGCGGTAGTTTTTTTACTACAACGTCATAACTTCTAAATCGATAATTGATAGGTATACATTGGATACAATGTAGGAAAGAGGCATGGTAGTGCATCCCAACTGAAACATTAAGGCGTTTAGCACATTTTCATTCAAAAATCTGGTGTCAAAACATGACAATTTCTCACTGTTTACTACAGGGGGATAAAGCTTGTGAGGCCACGATAAGCGCACCTGCGTATGTTTGTATGAGGCCGCTCGCTGATTGGCTGGCTGGACGAAAAAGCGGGGCGTGGCTCGGAACTATGAATTACCCGGAGAGAACCGGTAACATAACTTAGATTATCAATAGAAACTGGGTGACGAGGCTATTGCCTATTGAATACGATGACTTTGAGAAGCGTATTTTTTTTTGACACAATGGAAAAAAGACATGTTGGAGTCCATAACTCTAAAAATGGGGCCAAGATTTGACATCAGAATGAAGCGGATTTTTGGATAATCCAGATCGGATATTCGGACCTATACTGTACTGCTCATTTCAAATTGTCCTTAAAAACGCATCACATGCTGAAGTTATGTGTAATGATTATGACAACATGGGTAGCTCGTTTCGGTCATATTTCAATTCAAGTTCATAGTATTTGAGGCTTGGAGTTTTTAAAACATGGACCTAAATAATGCACTATTTAATGTGATTCATGGGCCGGTTTTAATCATTTTAAAACAGAAACTTCAGATTTTCCATATTGTCAGCATGCTGCTTTGAACATTTTATGATAATTTCAAAAGTATTTATAGAAAGCTCAAACTTTTACCCTAAGGCACAATTTAAAAACATGACTTCGAATAAATATGTAAAAACCATGTGTTCATTTTCAAAGAAAAAATAAAGATCCTGAATATTTTTAGAAAGATTATTTTTTATTTTGATTATGAATAATTAAAAGTTAATTTTTGACAGTATAATTACTCTGATCATAATGTCTTAACATTACTTCAAATCTTGAAGCAATAGTATACAGTATTTATTTCTTGTCTTAGTATTAAATCAATTCAATATTTGCTCAAGTTTAAACTGTCGTCAAATGGATTTCTATTTGTTTTAAATATTTCAATATTAGGTTTCCATATTAGGCATAATATAGTAATGCTTTGGAATTGTTTTCTCGGTGTAGACATTTCATTCTCATGTGCCTGTGCACTTTGCAATTGCGTCATTATATGACATCAGATGAGTTTTTTGTCATTGGAATTCATCGATGATAAATTCGATATGTAATAAAATCCCAAATATTTATTGTACAATTCTAATTTTTTTTTTTTTGCTGATCCACATCACAGTCATACACAAACAATTGGACAATATAAAACTATTGGATTACAAAATTCTGATATTATGTTTCATGGTCTTGCCTTAACACTGAGTTATACATTCGAAAAAACACAATATAATGTTATATATAAGTTTAACAATAGTTTTTAGACAAGGATAATACTCAGAACTTTCATACACTAAACTTTCAATAGCATCCGCCATCTTGTTCACAGTGGTTGACGTCATTCGTCGTCACTGGGACCTCGGGAGATTCCTGGGTTGCGCGCCCCCCTCCCCCTCCCTGTTTGGACCGCATTTTATCTGACCCTGAGCTCTCGATCCTACAGAAAGGCCTCAACTTTGCAGTGACACCTAGTATGTTACCTGTTGATGACTTAGTAACAGCTACAGAGTCGGCGTGCAGAAGCTTGACACAAGGGGATGCTAGTGAACTAAGGGGTCGTTTGCTGGATATAATCCGGAAGAACAGGAAAGTAGAACAACAAAACGTAACCAGAGATGAAAGATTGGCCATAACCTCGCTGAAATCAGATGAGAACATTGAGATTTTGCCGGCTGACAAGGGCGGCGTGACAGTTGTAATGAACAAAGTGGATTATACTCGAAAGTGCCGTGATCTATTGGTTGATGAACGCACATACAAGAAGTTGAATAGAGATCCAACCAGTAATTACAAGAAACAATTCTCAGACGCTCTACGTGATTTGAAAGAACGAAGTTCATTAGATGTGGCACTCCATCGGAAGTTGTATCCAACCACAGATCAACCACCAAGATTCTACGGCTTACCGAAAGTTCATAAGACCAACATGCCCATGAGACCCATTGTTAACTCTATAGGTACGATATCCTACGAATGTGCACGTTGCACAGTACTTTCGCCATTGGCAGGGCAGAGTGTACATCATGTAAAGAACTCGAAGGAGTTTTCTGAGGAGATCAGGTCATATTCGTTGGATGAAGATGAAGAACTCAGATTGTTTGATGTGAGTGCCCTTTTCACAAGTGTACCAGTGGAGAAAGCCTTAGAGGTAGTAAAGGAGAGATTAACATCTGATATCTCCTTGCCCAACCGCACCACCCTCAACCCCGACGAGATAACAAGATTGCTAGGTTTGTGTCTAAGGTGCACTTACTTCACCTTCCAAGGGGAATTTTATCTCCAGATCCATGGTGCAGCGATGGGCTCCCCTGTGTTCCTATCATATGTAACTTATATATGGAGGAGTTTGAAAGGAAGACTCTAGCATCGGCCCTCCATCCACCACGATTTTGGAAGAGATATGTGGACGACACGGCTGTGATCCAGAAGAGAGAACGTTCGAGAGAGTTTCAAGAACATCTGAACTCCGTGGATAAATGTATCCAATGGACCACGGAGGGGGAGAGCATGGTGAATGCTGAGAGATCCCTTCCATTTCTTGACACTTTGATCCTAGTGAACAGTGATGGATCTCTTCGCACACGCATCTACAGAAAGGATACACATACAGACCAATATCTGAATTTCTGTAGCAACCACCCAATGGAACATAAAGGTGGAGTAGTCCGGACTTTAAACCACAAAGCCGAGAGTGTGGTTAGGGATGCCAGTGAGAAAGAATCTGAGAAGAAACATCTGGAGAAAGTGTTAGGGTTCAATGGATACCCCAAAAGTGTGAGGATAAAGAACAAGCTGAAGGGAAGACAGACTGCACAAGATACAGTTGTACAGGTGGATCGCCCCAAGAGACCTCCGGTAGTGATACCATACTGGGCTCGAGCTAAGGTTCGTTTTATCGCCATGGGCGAGAGATTTTATGGATATGCGAGAGATTTTGCTTACTCTTTTGCCAATGTGGCGAATCATTTTTATTCAAGAAAAATTCGCAAAAAACGAATTTCGTACTTACTGGATATACCATTTTTCGTGATGCAAACAACAATGGCGCCATTTTACAGTCGATTTGATGGACAGTTTTCGGTTCGTCAAAACGTCTTCAGTAGTTTACTCGAGTTTTAACAGTGTGACAGAATTGTACCACATGACTCGAGTAAACCACTGAAGATGTTTGCCAAATCGAAAACTGCCTATCAGAAATCGAACGCAAACAAGATGGTGGCGCCACGTTTTCTATTTTTCAATGTTTGACGAAGATTTTTTACTAGAACTTTCTACAATACTGTTTTTTTTTGTGTTTTTTCGCGTTTTTTTTAATAAATGGGCACTAGTAAAAAACAACGTGTCATGCCATTCACCAATCATGGCTACTCATGAAGGAAACGTGGCGAGCGCTAAAATATGTCTAGAAGTTGGCAATAAATTACTGGCTGGCCAAGAAGACCTTTCTAGAAGTACCAAGACTAGGCCAATCAGCAAAGAAGACGTGTCTGATTTCACAACATGTCAGAATCCGTCTATAGATGAAATATGAACAGCTATCATAAGGAGATGATTTTGTGATGTATAAATAAAGAAGGTTCAATAAATGAATGAACAATTATAAAAAAAAGGTTCAATAAATGAATGAAAATTTTTTCTGTGATGTATAAATGTAAATAAAAAAAGGTTCAATAAATGAATGAACAATTATTCAGTGATTTATAAATAAAAAAAGGTTAAAAAATGAATGAAAAATTATTCTGTGATGTATAAATGTAAATAAAAAAAATGTTCAATAAATGAATGAAAAATTATTCTGCGATGTATAAATGTAAATAAGAAAAAGGTTCAATAAATGAATGAAAATTTTAAACTTGTTCTATTTGATCTTTCACAAAACCTGAAAATACCATTAGCAATTTTTTATTGAATGCTATCTGATACAATTTATCATTTACTTGTGCAATTTAGAATGACAATTATAAATTAATAACAGAAAAATCATCATAAGGAAGAAACAAAAGTAGTAATTCTGCTGACGAAGTAACTTGATGAGCTTCTATGAAAAAATGTATAGCCTGTCTGGCACTTTGTCAAAAATATCTACAAAATAGTATTGATATGTAATATATTACAAAGTCCAGCAAATCTTCTTCATTTAAAACAGCATTATACTAAATTCAAACTTGGCTAAAAAACTTTCAATTGGCTAAAAACTTTTTTAGTTGTTTTAGCCAATTGGCTAAAAAAATCAGTTGGCTAAAAAAATTAAGCTGTTTAGCCAATTGGCTAAATTTGAGATAGGTCTAGCGCTAGCCCAGCCATACATTCAAGGAGTGTCTGAACACATGAGTAGGGTGATGCATCAATACAGTGTGCAGATGTTCTTTAAACCTGTGAACACTCTTAGACAGCTACTGGTGAGACCTAAGGACCCCCTGGAGAAAGAACGTGTGATTGGACCTGTCTACCAGATAAAGTGCCAGGATTGTGAGGCCTCGTACGTGGGAGGACTGAAGTAAGTTAAAAAGCGAGGTTCCTAGAACACCGCAGACCCAGTTCCGCTGGATCAGAGGTGTCTCGCCACCTGCACACATACAGTAAAGGACACAGTGTCTCTCTCGAAGGGACTAACATCTTATGTGTAGAACCCAAATATTTTGAACGTGGCGTGAAGGAGGCCATTCATATCAGGAAACTCAAGCCCTCACTAAATATAGATGGGGGCAGGTACCAGCTTCCTTCCATCTGGAACAATGTCCTCACCTGAGAGGGGGAGGGGGGCGCGCAACCCGTGAATCTCCCGAGGTCCCAGTGACGACGAATGACGTCAACCACTGTGAACAAGATGGCAGATGCTATTGAAAGCTTAGTGTATGAACTGAGTATTATCCTTGCCTAAAAACTATTGTTAAACTTATATATGTTATATCCAGGATAAATGAATTTCCATCAAAAGAATATAATGTTATATTGTTTTTTTTTCAAATGTTTAACTTAGTGGTAAGGAAAGACGACATGAATTATTGTATCAGGTGAGTTCTTGTGGCATATCATGGCAAGCCAAAAGGGAGAGGCTCAGAGCCGTGATAAGTCAAAAGAATGAATCCTGATGAAATAATTTCATGTTGTACAACAAACCCAGTTTTGTATTCTTATTCTTTTCTAAAATATTGCAATTCTGTTTTAAAATAATCTAGTTTCAAAGAACTAATGAATACCCTTGTGTTTACAAATCATCATCCTAAACTTTCCGTCTCATACCAACATATAACGTAGAACGTGGAACGAATTACATGAAGCAATAAGGGTACGCATAGTGAATCGTGTCCCGTTTACTTTTGCGTGCACAATTTTATGATTTTTAAATCTATTGGGCATATATCATGACCTCCTGTTGATAGTAATGAAAAATCATGATTTTGTAAACAAGGATCAATAGTATGGTGTTCTAAATTTTCGTTTGAGTTTGACGTTTGTCATCGTGGGTTTCACGCCTTTCCCCTTCACATAGCC
>JAGTTF010000632.1:0-12689 GCA_019095985.1 Streblospio benedicti
TAAGGAATGTCAAAATAAAATTTATAGCTATTTTTTTTCAGCATGGACAATATAGACAATATAGTTTGATATCAATTACATTCAAATCATACATTAAAAGATGCACTTATAAAATCACATTTGACTTGTTGCCAAGGTGATCTGCAAAAAAAACTGCACCTGAATGGAAATCTAAAAATATCCCGGCTTTTAGCTGACTGCTTGTTCCATAAATAGAAAGGCTTACACGGTTGAATAAATGCCTGCTTTTTAAAAAGTCAAAGTGAACAATCCATGCAACCGTCCTTTCTAAACCTTTCAGTCATTAGATTGAAAACAGGAAAATGAACTCAACCAACAAGAAACAAAATCATTAAAATGCATCCACCCAAAATTTTGTAAGATTTCAACTCAAAAGCCGAGCATGCACTACTTTTAAAGGAGCTTTATCTAGCAGCCAAAGAATTTTTTTCTTCCAGCCAGGCGTTTGCCTAAGTGTAGAAAACTATGAAATAAATTAAAAAATGTGTCTTGTTTTATTTTTGTTCATCCAGATTTTTTATAATAAAATATTTCAATAATTTACAAATATAGTAATTACATATTACAAATTGCCCGGCGTGATTTTAAGATTTGACCTTTTTGAACTTACTCGACATACTGCAGGGATTTCTGACGGCAAGCGCTTGACATTCCATCCAAGCGTTGAATCAAAGACAAATACTACTTTGAGTCTGTGCAAAAGGGAACTTACCAATCTATGTCCGATGCGTGTTGCCTCTTCATGGTCAACACTAACAGATGACATCATTGTTTCATCCTCATCACTGCTTGGCTCTGGCTCAAACATTAGTGAGCCACTAAGACCCTAAGTTTTCATCTGATTTTTGATTCATCTTCTTCGAAATTTTGAGAAATACTCCGCCCGTGTCCCATCAGTTGCCATGATTCAAATACTGCAGTAACAGGTGCTTGTTTGCACTCTATCACCTGTCTCGCTGTGACGTGGAAGTTGAGTATTTCGTAGATCTAAGATCTAGATTAAGGGGGCGGAGCTTGCGAGTCACAATGTCACGTCATGATTGTGATTGTGTAGTAAATTTAAACGATGATTATAAAAACCAGTCAATTAAATTATCCAGATTAAATTATACAAGGTCTATGTCATTGAAATCATCCTCCCAAATTTAATTTTGGAAATGTGGTTTTATAAGTTATAAATATTATTCAGTGTTCATTCAAGTGGGATTGCCGTTCGTTGACAAACTTCTGGCGTCATAAATTACCCACCGTCCATTCGGCAGAAAAACAACAATATTAAAATACAGAGGTATTTGTGCAAAATAAATTCACTACATTTTGGTATACACTTATTTGATTATATTTTTTATATGTGATAAAAACATGCATCTCACATTATGAAGAGGTAACATATAACTGCAAGTTTGGTTCATTAAACAGAACTATGAATAGTGGAAATTCCTTTTGATAGGACAGGTAGATAAAAAGCTCCTTTAAAATTACATAATTTTGCACACTCAAACTTTCACAGATTTCCTCAATCAGTATGAAATGATTTTTTAATCCAATAGGCTCTGGACATTTGAATGAAAGGATACAGCATTTCTTAGTCCATCTAAGCCTACTTCAGTGTTTTGATATAATATCTTCAGATCTTGGTCCATCAACTCTTCTGGTAAGGAGACCAGACTAGGCTTACACCTGGGTAAGGGGGAAATTCATTATCTATGTCTGATTTTCTTTATATAAAAAACGTGCAAAGATGACATGTTTTTTTATTTTTTAAATTTTGTTGCAAATGAAAGCTATTAGTGATTGACTGACCACAGAATAACATTTTCAGTAAAAAATGAATACTCACACGAATTTTTCAATCGACAACACTTGTCCATCTGGGAGGATTTCCACACGGCCAATAACCCTTGTATTCTGATGAGGACAAATAGAAAAGTCCGTGCGTTTTTGGAAAACTTTGTATTTTTCTTTCATATTCTTCATCAGTGAGACGAATGCTCTTAAACATAATTTAATTATGAACTGATCTATCTATATAAATATTATTCAGTGTTCTGCGCAGGCAGGATTGAATCTGGTGCTGACAAATGGAATTGGTGGCAAAACAGTCAGACTTGGAAGCAAACTGTAAAATACAGAGAAAAAATTGCTTCAAACACTGGTTACATATGTTAATATTATCGAACACTAATCAGTCTTTAACATCATTTCATCAAGAGGTAAAATGACTAGAAGTCAGTTCAATATATAAGCAAATAATGATCAAATTAGATAAAGACATGGTTTTTATTGCATTATCTCTTGCTGCAATGGATATGTGCATGGCCCGATTAAGGTTTAATGGGGCCCCTGGCTGAGATTCGAAGTGGGGCCCTTTTTTAATGGTGTCGCGACATTATGTATCGCGTCGCGACACCATTAAATATGTCTATTTTTTTTATTACTTTCAATTCAAGAGAATAAAGAGGAAAAGCATTTTAATTGTAAGCTCTACTATCCTTTATTTACATTACTGAATTGGTGATCTACAATGAAAATAAATAATTCCTATTAGGATTCCTATTAGGATACATAATATCCTGAGAATAACATCACTACACCATCAATATACTTTATATTATTCACTGTAAGCACATGGCATCCATGTAGAACATAAGATTACTGTTTCTACTAAAACTCTCACATAACACATCACATAACACACCATAATCTCAATTCTCAGCATATAAAATACAGATAAATATTAATTTTGATAATTGCAAATGGTTCTCACATAATACACATATATTTACATAAAAAGCAATTACAAATTCTGTGGCACTCCCTTTGTGGAAAGACAAAGTTCTAATATCCTCTTTAGTACCTGATTATTGTATTTGCTTAAATGAAATTGATTTCTATGGCTTTCATCCTATGGTACATGTGATTTGTAAACCTTCACTTGGCTGCACCACTCAATGTAACTGGCATTTATAATGAGGGGGCACAGAGTAAAGGTCATATAACAAAAAAGAATAACATTATTTGCTTGACCTTAAACAAAGACAGTACTTTCTTGTATAAGACAAAAGGAAACCAGTACTTCATCAACCATGGTACACACTAAATTACAAAGGTCATATAGAACAAAGAATAACTAGTTACTGGACCCTAAGTAAAGACAGTACTTTGTTGACTATTTTAAGACAAATGAAACCAACATTTTATCAACCATGGTCTACAGTATATAACCTCTGTATTAAGATGACCTGTGAGGATGGACTTGTGTGGTCCAAACAGAGGAGTGTCTCTTTATGAAGGTTTTAGATAATGAAAAATGATCTTATTGCAGAGGTGGTCTATGTAGAGATGTGGTCTTCTTATAATGGTTCTACTATACAGTACGAGACAAATTCTATGGAAAATATTACAATATGAGAGCAAATTGGTATAAAATATCAGGCTCACATACCCAACAAAAAACTACCAATATGATCATCCCTGGATAAAACGAAGGACCCCGTGATGCATTTTTAATTGATGAATGATAACACTAAAACATAACCGCTAAAAACATTTATTGATTTTTACACTTTGTCTATGGAACATGCATTAAAGAATAAAATATAATTGAAAAAACTCTAAATTACTGGTTCACAGAAAATACGTTGAATTACGTTGAGCAATGTCAAATGAAAAAACAAAACAAAAACAAAAAAACAAGCGTGTTAAATCACTTTCAACACTTAATGAATTTACACGTTTGTAATAAACAGCTAAGTAACAACATTAGAAAAAGTTTTGGTGCACATCATAAATTGAATACCGGTGCATGGTAAGACTAACCATGAAAACAATTATTGATATTTACACTTTGTACATTTACCTGGTCCATACATGCACGATTGAATGGAGTATATTGTTTAGACAGACGTCGCGAGGTCTACTTTTTTACATTCTTGCTCCTTGTCCTCATTGGTGTTGTTGTTCTTGTTGGCCTTTTTCTTTTTGTTTGGCCGGGTTTTTTACCGCCACTTACAGTGGGGGCTTTTTCGGACCAATGGCCATCACTGGACCTCAACGTGGACGAATTCACCTTTTTTATAGTTTTCATAAATCTGGTAAAATGGTTGCCACGCTTCCCTGCGTCCCACTGTGACCAGCGATCGGCGTCCACGCTGAATTGCTTGAATTCAGGGAGAAGTTTGTATTCCCCTCTCCCTATTAATGCTCGCTGCAGCTCGCGATATTGAGCTTCCACCATCTCACTTAATTTTTCCACCAGATCAGCCAGTGGTTTTGTTTTCCACTCCACTGCTTGCTTTAGAACATGGTTGATGGACTCACAGTTATTATTCGTCCAATTTGTAACTGGTTCAACAAAACCCGGTTTTTGTGCAGCTTGGATGTTTTTAAACAGTAATGGAAAAACCCTTTTTTCCATGTGGTCATTAAAACTTTCTGGCATATTCGCATACAAATTCTGTGCAACTTCTTTACGCACCTCAAACACAAGTTCATTTGGTGCATCTGCTACACTATTCTGTCCAAATACTGCTTTAATGATTTCCTGCCTCTTCTTTTGATCCACACCTACTTTATCTTTCAGGTAATCCAATAGGTTTGTCTGTAAGTGTCGAGTGCAGCTAAGCTGCCCGCCAGAAGGAAATGAAGTTTCAATGGCTTTAACTATGGCGAGCTCTTGATCTGTACCAATGACAGGCTGGCATGGGGTACCTTCTAGTTGACCTGCTAAGTGTTGAAAAAAGTGTCGGAACGTGTGGTAATTGCTGGTGCCGTGAAGCATCATTGGTCCTATGAACAGAGGATAATCGTTGGTACTACGTCTTGCCACAGACAGATTTTTAAAGACACATACAGTGAGGTGTAGATTTGTGAGATTGAAAGTCTTATCTACACAAAGGACTGTGGTTTGGCCATCAGGGGCAGAGCAACAAAATCTACGTACGTCTAGAATTTGATGCTCGGTGTGAAGAAGGATTGACGGAATACTGTCTTTGCTGCGGATAATTTGCTGCACTAATGGATTATTTCTCAAGTGGACATCCAAGTGTTGCATGTGGTCGGTGAAATTTCGCCGGTGTGTGATGGACATTCGTTCTCTTTTCTGTTCTCTATATCTTGCATCTCGAACTTGTTTTCGATTTAGGTGGGCCATCAACAGCATCAAAAGTGCCGTAAATCTGTGAAGGTTTGGTATTAATCGACTGGGATTTGATTTCGTCCATGATAGAAGGTTTGAGCCTTACATAGTTCTGGGGATTTGGTCCAGTGGCCTTGCCATGAGGAGCTGTGCCTGGAAAGTCTCCACGGTATTCATAGATTGCAATGTAAGGTTCAGCATTCTCTATCCACGTTACTCGTTTTTCATAAGACTCTGAAATTGTGTGCTTGGCATAGTAGCGACGAATGATAATGACATCCTCAGGGGCAGGCTGTGGTTCAATTGGAATGAAGACTGTTTTCTTTTCACGACGTCTTTCTAAACAATATACCCCATCCTTGATTACGCTCTTCATGAGTCGCTTTTCAGTGGAAGGCACAAAGATACATTTCGCAGATGGGCCCCCACCTACCCATGCACCACAGTCATCCCAGAATTGGCTTGAGTACCCAGACTTACGCCGTTCAACATTCCTACTATTATCAACAGCAAAGTATTTATTATTTTTTTGTCCTCTAGGGGACATCTCTAAAACATTTGTAGTTGGATCCCTAAGTATATTAATGGTGGTCTCTATATCTAAAAAAGTGTAACAATGCTCAGCTTTCTTTGGAAGATCAAAACCTCCCTCGGCATATATTGGTACTGCGTTGTTCTCAGCGTGCTCGTTACTGCTGCATTGTGGATATAGACCACCATCGGATACAGGTGCTGCAGAAAAAATACAGTTGTGTTACAACAAAGAGGGCATGAGTTGTTACTGCTCATCTATGAGAATATTTTTTGTCAGGACACACAACAACAATAACACAATTAATTATCTCTTATATTTTCAGACTTCATGTGACGTTTTCAGGAGAAAAAAAAACTTCTTTTCTTGAGAAGAGGCAATCTGGATTATGAAAATATTTAAAACTAATACAGCCTTGTAATACTTGTGTATCTTTAAATATAAGTAAATGTAAATTGAAGTTTATCCTCATGTATATAATGTAACAGTTAACATATTTTCATATTTCACTTACAATTTGCAGGTGTAGCAGGCTTGGAACTCTCTGTAGAACCATTGGGCATGGGTTCATCTTGATCTGATGTCAGGTCAACGAACTCCTGTGGAGAAGGTACATTCTTTGCCAAGACCACAAAGTGGTTGGGATGGAAGTCTGCGCTTCTTCTGGGGACCACCAGTTGGGTCCACATTATCATAAACTCATATGTGGCAGCTTTACTGACCCCACGCCCTTGAATTTGTCTTGTCAGCGGCTCAGTCAGAAATTCCGGATAGGCTGTTGGAGGACAGTACGTTCGAAATGGTTTTCTAATTGCAGCGCTAACACCATACATTGTGAGAGTGTCAGCAAAACTCCCTAGCGTTGCTACCTCTCGTAGGAGTGCATTGTAATCGGCACATACTACCCTTATGTCTTTTATTTTGTCAATATAATCATCATTGTTAATGTCATACTCTTCTAAATGCTCTGCAATTTCAAGAGCAGCAAGGAGACGTATTAGAATGTGACTTTCTTCTTCACCATATAAGGCACGTGACACAGCACGATACAGGCAGTTACCGTCAGCCACCACTCGTAATGGCCTGTGGTTCTCCAACATCGCGGGATGCAGTAGCTCAAGAACACCAACAGATGCAGTGCACGTGGCGCCCATGGACCCTTCCTGTACTTCTTTGCAGTCTGGCAACCTCACATTGTATGTGTTGATGAGAAGACGCTCTCTTTTAGCCACTGTAAGGAGCACATCCCGCGGGCCTGTAACAGCAGCGGCCAATCTGCAATATTCCAGGAAATCAGTCATTCAAGTGCACTTGCACACACACAGTAGCGACAGTCAATAATAATATGTATACATAAGCAGTTGCTTAAGGCCCAAACCCCTCATATGATACACCACGCCGTAACCCGGGTTACCGTGATACCCCGGCCCGTGAAAATAAAAAAAATCATTTTGAGCTAATTAATTAATTTTTTTTCAACATCAATACCCCGGCATACAGTGATGACTGGTAGGCTGCTGTGGTATCAAATTTTGTTAATATTCATAAGTAAAATGTTTAAGTTTTGTCACAATAAAAAACATCTTATCTATTCTTAATTTATTAAAACTCGATTTCCAACCTAGTACATTGTGACAAAACGAAAAATGCACATCGCCGTCATTCTTTTTGGTGGTCTGCCTTTTAGCAACGACCGATATACGGAAATATCACGGGAGAAACGGGGCATTACGACATGCCGGGGATATTTTATGACAATTCAAATCAAATGGCGGATCACAGATAAGGTGTTTGACAGCAGTCTTATGAAAGCTGCATGGGCTCCGTGGTCGGCTCCGTATATAGTGTGTTTCTTTGAAAACGAATAAATGATGGTGTCAACTACGCAGATATTTTGCCGATCCCGGGAATAAACAACCAATTTTTTAAACGTTTTCACTCAGATGTGTTGTAAATAATCATCTATTATGCATGAAAACGGTTTCAGTAGTAAATTTTACATAGGTGTAAGAATAATTACGCAGTTTTATAAGCTCCACAACCTTAAACATTGAACTATTCCCGTTTTGATAAACATACATTCGCAGACAGACCACGGGATTTCAAGTGGCAACATTCAATGCGACAATGACAGCCAGTATCCTCATTAAACTGTTAAATGTACCTTGACATTTCTATGTAAACTTTGAGAAATAGAAGCATCACTGTTTTTATTTGTGTAATTACTTCTCCTTAGCCGATATGAAAGTGTTACGTTATCCATAATTGAGTACAGTAGGTGCAACCACCACGTTTATCAACGTACGTGTGACGTAGTTATCTGAACGTGATGTACGTCATTCGTTCGGGGGGTCACCCATACTAACACGGGGTCATCCAGTGCATTTTGCTGAAAATTTGTACTGAAAATCGTGCTGAATTCTGAGTTGAGTTCATAGCCTACAGACATCATGCGTATAGTCTTAATTTCGGGGCTTGGGAAACCATTTGTTTCACTTGACAACTAATGATCACTACAATTACCATAATGGTACAAACGGACAAAATTAACTTCTATTCGCTCACCTTCTCAATGCCGCAGGGAGGCTGTAAAGTGGTGCAGATATTTCTAGTCCTTGTTCATATGCACAGCCAACTGCAGGGCAAATGAATTCACTACTAAGTGCATACCATTGCGTTATCACTTCAGGCGGCAACTTTAAACAATCGCTGAAATAAATATCTTACATTTAAAAACAGGGAATTGGATTTATCTTAATAACATAGGCATGCTGTAAAAGCATTTAAGCTTAGAAAATATACGCTTAGAAAAGTCACTTAAAATACATGTTCACAATGTTATTAGCCTCTCTCAACTAGCATTTTTCTGTAAGACGTTAGATCTATCTATCTTCATGATAGAATGGTATTTTGCATTTTATGGCTGACAATTCAATCTCGTGCTCAATCCATCAAATAATATTTAATAGAAAAATAATGACATTAATTTACCTGTGGACCCAACAATCACATGATGAGCACTGAAGTTTTTCGAGTGATTCACAATATTTATAACAAATTCCGCAAGGTTTGAATTCCATTTTTGAAAATGTTGCTGGTGAGCCGTAAAAGTTAAATGTGTGTTAAATTCATACGTGCAATTTGTTGGCATTATTCTGGGTGCACTCGCTAACCTCAGGTCACGGCCACCCACATGTCCCGCTGCCTCTAGGTCAGATCCAGGTCACTCCTCTGATAAGGGACGGACCATTCGATATCTGGGGGAGGGGCGACAAAATTTTCCAAAAAAAATCTGCCCCTGATTTTGAAAGGAAAAAAAAATTGTCCCTGATGTTCACCAAATTTGTCTCACTTCAAGTTGAAAATAAAAAATTTGTCTCTAGAAAGTCAAAAAAAATTGTTTCATTCGTAAACATTTTGTCGCCCCCCCCCCCAAATATCGAATGGTCCGTCCCTAAGCCGACACCCGGCAATGACCTCGGCCCCGCCGCCGCCTGTCTGACCACAAATCCACTCGCACCAAGTCACCCCAGGTCAAGGTCTCTTCCCCTGGCGACGGCTCGCCTACCTCGGCCCCGCCACGGGTCACATGCGGCGCCCTGGATCCTCCCAAGGTCGTCTGGGCCCTCTCTTCCCGCCGGCCGCCCGCGCCCGCGAAAAAATCCAGGCCCACATCACACGTAGTTGCACTCAGAAATAATGACTTGCTTTTCTTGGAAAGGTGTTTTAAAAAACTCATGAATTGCAACATCTAGAACTGGGTAACGTCATGACGTCATAATCCATATTTGGAAAAAAGTACAAATATATGTATAGTATATGAGCCAGATATGGTCACCGGTACCACTTGGGGGGGGGGGGGGGGGCAAATGCTCATATGGTTTTTTGTGTAATAGGCCATGTGCAGAAAATGAAGTAACTAGGTCACGCATGCACAGTTTGCCTAGCAACCAAACCGAGAACCCTAGCCATCCCATGATCTACTAGCGTGTTACATAAACAATGTTCAGCGTGCTATTGTTATTTTTTCTCATTTGACTGGTGGTTTATTTGTATCCATTATAGGGTTACTCGTTTTTGTTTATTGCTTGCTTTATGTCACTGTAAAGGTAATTTTATTAGCTTTCCAATGGTGTGCATTATGCATGCATTGGAAATAAGTGATAAATACAAAATAAGCAGAAACAGGTACACCCCCTTAAAATATAAAAGTACAAGTATCAACATTTTTGGGGGGGTACATCTAAAACATGAGAAATCACAAAAAGCTACTCGATATGTGTTGCTATCATGAAATTTTGTAATCTATAGATATTCAGCTAAACAAAAAAAAAACATATGAGCATTTGCCCCCCAAGTGGTACCGGTGACTCCATTTTTTTCAGGATCTGGCTCATGCACTAGTACCTTCACTTAAGTATGCGCTATTTCAGTGATGTTGGTGTGAGTAGTTTTAGAGGGTAATGTTTTGCGATGGGCAGTTTCGCTATAATGGTGAGGGTTTCGCTGCTTGGTATTGCTAAAAAGTTGGTTGGCTTCGCCAAAACGTCAGTAGGGTTTCGATAAAACGACCTACAGTTTCTCCAAAACGACAGTGGGTTTCTCCAAAAACGACAGTGGGTTTCGCTAAAACGTTAAGAGGGTTTAAGGCCAAAGGGTTTCATCCGTCATTAGTTCTTCGGCGTGGCAAGCTACATTCCTCCATTTAGTGACTGTAGAGTTCAGCATTTTGGTTTTCAATGTTAAGTTATGTTCCATTCCTTTTAATGTGAATTGTCTTTTGCGAGGTGACTTAGGTTTATTTTCTTCGGCAATAGATAAACAATAGATAATTACATATAATCTAAATATACAACGTTCAAGTGTTTATTTAGCCTTAATTAACCTCGCACATGCACTATTTACCTAGTGGTGACAGCACTTCCGGTTTGTACCAAAATGGATAAATTAAGATGAATTTTCTTGAAATACTCTAAACATACACGTCTGTACTATGGAATTTTAATATATAAACTAACAATAGACCCTAACTTATGCTATACAACGTGTTTTCTTAATATCTAGATTCAAACATGCTCGCAAACAGCGCAAGACCAGGTTAATTGAATGTACTCGATTCGGAGACAGTAACAATTTCATTATTTGTTCATCATCTTCGTTTTTGAAGTATTAAGAAATTCAATTATCTAAAAATGCATTGTAAACGTAATTTGAAATAAAAATTATGATCTTTATTAATTGTGATAATAGAATTATGGTGGACTTTTGAAGAATTCATACACACTGTATATAAAGGACTTCATTATAATTTATATTGTGAATGTCATATGCTGCACACGTATGTACTTGTCAAGTCTAGTTGACATGTATCCATACAGGTGTATACCACGGGTATCTCTACCCGTGCTGTACACGTGTAGAGATACACGTGTTCTACACGTATATCTCTACACGTGTACAAGGCGTGTATCTACACGTGTTGTACACGTGTAGATAAGGGTATATCATTGCAGCTCAGAGTATCCGTGCATTACGCGTGTACTACACGTGTAACTCTACACGTCGCATACATGTGTAGAGATATACGTGTAGTACACGTGTTATGTACGGATATACCGTGGAACCCCAATTATCTGCGAAATACACGTGTACTACACGTGTATCTCACATCTGTGCTCACTGGGAAAAGGGTCGTCGACCTACTCAAGACAACCAGGCTGACATTGAGAAGAAATTGGCTGAAGGGGAATCCCCAACGCTATAAAGATGCAGCGCGAGTGGACCTCTATATTGAAGTCCCTCCTGGTAGAGACGCAACTTGGCCAGCGAACTGAGTTGTGGAAGCAGACCCAGCAGAGTGCTTGACAACTGGCAGCGCACTAACATCCCCCGGTTACGATTCACGCCATGCCTTGCTCGACGCTCTGGAGTCGGGAGCAAGTTGGAACTTGGACAGCCAAGCAGTTCGTTTGAAGAAGCGCCTGGTGCCCAAGCAAAAGAAGGAGAAGCGATGGGACTACGAGTTGGCTTTGCGTTCCCCTAACAAGCAAGTCCCAGTCCTATGGAAGCAGAGCAGTCGGAACACCTGACCATGGCCCTGCGCGGGCGTTGCGCTCAGGGGGCAAGGATCCCGAAGGATCCCGGTTAATAATGTGGGGCAAGGCGAAAGTGCCAACCCGAGCCCGGCCGGCACGACCAACCCGTTTGTCCGCTGTTATTACTAGTCACCGTTTGTTGATGCAGCGGAGCAGCAATGGCGAGAGTGACAGGAACGAAGCTCTAAAAAGCACGCGAGTCGTAAGTTGAGGCAAAAAGCCCACGACGCCACGATTCGAGAGCGACTACTCCAACAGCGACGAGGAGCCAGCGATTCCCACTTTGGTGTGTGCTTCAAAGATTTGCATAGTAGAGCAGGACCGTAGGGGGCAGGACTAGGCGCTGTTGATCATTTGCAGGCCATTTCAGGTATGTGAAGGTATCTTTAGGCTGGACCGCCATGTCTCAAAACTGGAGTCCTGAGCGCCATTAAAAGTTAGAGCGCTTATTTTTGGAGCATCCCGTCGTGTAGATGTTGGCCTTTCTGCTATTTTTTTTCTATCAAATCTGCCAGCCGACCCGGCGTGTAAGCCGGATTGGCAGAGGTCCGCACTGGAATTTGATCGATGCCAGATGGTGGCTGGTGGGTGTAGTTGGGATCCACGGCATGCTGTGATGGTAATTGATCGGGGCGCCAGCTGGTGGTTGTGATGGGAACGCATCGCCGACCGACTGAGTGTGTATGCGGGGTGCACGGCGGCTTACGTGAATCGCTGGTGCCCGCACGCCGAGTTGGCATGTATACACAGTCTTGGACTGCGCTGTAAGGCTGATGGGCCCGAGTTGAGGTCTGCGGGGGCCGGGGCCGGCCATTGAGTGTCTTGGTATAGTTGGCGCATTGCATGGTCTTGAAGCGTGGTCAATGTTTTTCTGCTTCATACACCAATTCTCTGGTGTACTGTT
>JAGTTF010000633.1:0-13152 GCA_019095985.1 Streblospio benedicti
GATCGTCTGGAATGGCGGTCTGTGACCTTTCTGATGGAGTGGTTAAAAAGCAGGGTCTTAAGACCATTTGGAATAGCACACCATAATACGGGAATATCTTTATCAACATTGTCAGCAATGCCACATTCAAGCAGGAAGACCTTATGATGCCCAGCAGACGACCCAGAAAAGCATAAAGATGATCCTAATCAACAACTTAGTAATCCAAAACGGGAGCCCACAAGCCGATAAAAATCAAAATCACTGCTCCAGCTGAAGTGATAACTACTTTTGGAGGTAGAAGTGTGGCATCCCCCCTCCCCCCCAAGGAAGACAGCATTGTAACGGTGGTGGCGGCACTTACGGTTTCATCTGTCGACCATACAGCCTCCCAACGCAGCAGACGCCACAGTTCCGAGGTCGTATTTTTGGAGCTTCAGTCCCTATATAGTTACAAACCAATCAACACAGCACATGGTGACCAAGTTTGCAAGTTTGGTCTTGAAGCAAGGACATGGATGTGTGTGTGCGCGTGCGTGCGTGCGCGCGCGTGCGTGTAAGTGTAAGTGTGCGTGCGTGTGCGCGTGCGTGCGAGTGTACGTGAGTGTGTGCGTGCGTGTGTGTATGAGTGCGTGCGTGCGTTTGGGGGTAGGGGAGTACGTGTTTGTTAAGTGTGACTGCGTTCTTTATATTATGGATCAGTATATTGGAGAGTTTATTTTTCAATGTCTATCCCCGTGTTCCTAGCTCTGTCAAAGTGCACCTATGGTCCAAATGTTGCTGTTGATCAGAATTTATATAACATTTCACCTGACATTGAGATCAGTGTTGAGGTCATCCGTTCACTGACCATTTGGGGCTTAT
Source organism: Streblospio benedicti (assembly GCA_019095985.1). Taxonomy (NCBI): domain Eukaryota; kingdom Metazoa; phylum Annelida; class Polychaeta; order Spionida; family Spionidae; genus Streblospio; species Streblospio benedicti. Next base: position 844 of record JAGTTF010000633.1, read on the forward strand.
CCTGATCAATTTAGCTTATCGTGTTTTATCAGTTGGCATTGTGGTGTTAATATTCGAACTGTCAGTTGTGATGAGGCTGCCCTGATAAATGGATTGTTATTAGTTTGTAATTGCTCTTCAGGTGCGACTGTTAAGTGCTGGTGTCGGCTGGAACTTGCCAATTGGTGGCGTTTCTTCCATCGGCGCAGTGACGGGGGTGGGGTGGGGGGTGTAATGCAGGGTAAATGGGTGCGGGGGGGGGGGGGGTTGCCACCTAAGGTCCAAAATCATACCCCTCAGTGAAACCAGTGAAACTCTGAAAATGATACCCCTAAGTGAAACCACTTGATGAAAACAATGGGGCATTATCCCAAGGGGTATTATTCTATGTGACACTGTAATGAAAACAAGATTTTCTACAAGTTATATTTACTTTTATGTTTTTATGGCTCAACAATGCAAAATCACGCGAAAAGAGAGTTAGATTTCGAGATTGAACCTCCCTTAGTGAAAATGGCTGGAATGTTGAAATGATGACCCCAAGTGAAACTGAGTGGTGAAAAAGGTGACCCCTATCAGTGGCACATGACTATGGAAGTCATAGGCAAATCCAGGTTTTTTGAAAAGGGGTGGGGGACGCACGTAAGGAAAAGGGGGAGCGGCGCACTTACGGGATTTCACGAAAAAAAAACTATGAAAATTAAGTATTTTGGTGGGGAAAGGGGGATGCGTGCCCCCTGTGCGCCCCCCTCCCTGGATCAGCCTATGGAAGTACCTCCTCCGGGGACGGCTTTCGCTGTTGCTACTGTTCTATTTGAATGCTCTACCATTAACTGTGAAGCTTCTCTAGACCGTAAAATTGATTTTTAGTTTACACCATTTTGATGTTAACACATTTAATGCTGTTCTTGCATATTTAAATAGTATACAGTAGGTTTTAAATCTATTTCAGGACGCACAAAGAGATCCATTGACGCATGCACGTGCTTCGAGCGCAGACAGAAAATAAAAAAAGGTTTTCACTTTTCCACCAATATTGTGTGGACTGTAGGCCAAGAACTTGACAATAGGTCTACCATCACATATCACATACAATCAAAATCATGAATATTTTCAAAATACCTTGGACGAGAGTGGGGGGGGGGGGGGGGCATGTGTAAATGCATGTGAATACAGTAGCACCTCTCTATTAGGATCACTTTGGGATTAGTGCTCGGTGGTCTCAATAGAGAGGTGGTCTCTATACAAAGGTTCATTTTGGTAGCTTTATGAAGGTTTGGGAGTGTGAACACTGGTCTTGTTATAGAGATGGTCTCAATAGAGAGGTGGTCTTAATTGGAGGTTGTACTGTATATGATGATGGATGTAAGCACGTGGACTATACTGAGGTGTATCGTATTTGTTAGAAAAGAGTTACTCAGTGTAAGTCTATATGTTAGATAAAAGCTAAAACATACCATAGGCTCAAGTTGGTTGACATTGTCTATATACATACATTTGTGCCAATATTGGGTCAATATTGGGTCAACATTGGGTCAATATTGGACATAATTTGGATGCGAAGTTCAAGTGGCCAAGAAGGCAAACATATCTAACATCCTAACAAAACTAAGGAATGCTTTCATTGAAGCCGTCTTGGTAACACAAACTACTAGTCGTGAGCGTATTTAGACTGCAGGTTGTGTATTTCCTATAAGATGATAAGTAGGACTGTAAAAGGTAGCTAATAAACCCTAATAAGCACGTAGGTTAGTGTGGGTGAGGGGAGAGAACCCATGCTCCACCATTTTATATACGGCCATGCAGGTAACACTTCAAATGTTCAAAATAAATGAATAAAATTGGAAATATCATGTGTGACATAGTGGAAGAATATCTACATTATTTCGTGTACTCAATAAATACTATTGCGTATGCTGTAGAATAATGTTAACAAATATATACTTATTGGGACACTTTTACATATTTGATGTTTTGGGTACATATCAAAATAGTGTAGCCTGATGTGACATTGTAAAACAATGTGTGAAATCCAATGTCAATTCTTTACAATTTAAAAGTTACGTTTTCATGTAAACATTTACCAATCATAAATTCATAAATGCTTAGTCGAATCTATTAGGGGTTTTGGCATTGTAAAGACTTTGGGGTCCAAATAATAGCCATAATACACCCAAATATCGTGCGGAGTTGTCAATATTTCTATTATTAATCTTACAACCCCACTTTGAGCCATATTGTTCTAATAGTGTTGCTCCAAATGGTCATCATTTTCAACTGGCAAACCAAATTTGATTTGTAGAGGGGTATCAGTAAAAACAAACGGACAAAATAAATGTCAAGAACGAACCCAAATATGGACAGGATAGATCCATGTGAAAAATGCTCAGTGTGGTCATCATTTGCGAGTGGAAAGCTACATTTGAGCACACTAGCTCCCAGGATGCCACCTGTAGAGGGGTAACAAGCAAGCCAGGCGAGCGTCTAGGCGGGAAATATTGGCCACACTGAAATGGTAAACAATATAAATCTGATAGGAAACGTTTTAGCTAGCTCAAAAATATTAGACGCACAAGAAAGGGTGCATATCAGAAACTTGACCGGAAAATTTCTCGTTTTGTTGACTGACAAAATGTACATGTCCTAACTGATCTACACAGACATGCTTCGTGGTGACAACCTTGATCTATTTAATTTTCAAAGGGATAATTTATAATGTTTTAGAAATCTATTGAAAGAACAGTTTTACAACTGTTTTCCACCTTTCTGTTTCTCACATGATGAATGACCGACATAAAGTGATACCCGGTCCTTAATTAACAGATGACAATTCTCAATAGGTTTGCAGTAGATATCTAGATATGGATGCCCATAGTAAGGAGTATTTAAGAGCTACGCTGTTAACAAGTGCTGTGTTCTTTTTGTTTTGTTTTTGCTGGGATGTTGATATTCACCAACGCCCACCCAATTTGATATATTTTCCCATTAACCAAATTACATTAAACCCTGGCATATATTGCGCATAATACATGGAAAAAGATCTTTTGTATATTATCAATATTGAAATGCCATCAATCTTAAAATGACATGCACGCTATGATGTAATCGGACTTATGCAAAATACAAACCTATTAAAGAAATGTACTTTTTCGTTAACAAAAGACGGGCGTTGTAATTCATACAGGTTAACTCGCATTCGAGATTTTCGGATATGATTTACAAAGAAAAATTTAATATAGATTTGTTTCAATTTTGTATATGATAAACCGCAAGGAAGTACGAAGAAACAAAAATTCAATCGACGAATTCTGCCTTTGAAAATATTACACTTGAAATTCCTCTAGTAATAGACTTTTATTCAAACGGGAGGACGTGTTATATCGAATAAACGAATAGAGACTTGTCGCAGAATCACATTTCACTTAAAACTGTATTGAATAAAAGCAATCAATGCTTTTTGAATCCTTCTCAATGACAAGTTTGGATAGCTTTGTGTAAATGCAAGTTATAATTTATTTCAGGATACAGAGACTTTTGATTCAGGGTGGTAGTTCACTCCTAGACTTCGATATAGTTAGTGCATACTGTATGCTGATCGGAAATATGATTTCCGAAGTAATATTTAGACTTTCACAGTACCATGTGACATTAAACATGCTCGTATGCTGCTAAACTTCTCGTTTTTGATCATATTTTTTTCACATCTGTTGCAAGAGATAATTTTTGTTTATTGATTTCGTGTGTTGTTGTTTTTTTGACGTCGTGCAGAACAATGATGCTAAACTTTAGCATTATGCAATGCTATCAACTGGAAATTTCACAAAACTAGTCCAAACGTTAAGTATGAACAAAGTAGTTTACCTTTGTTCAAACTTCCAGGATTAACTGACATTGAACTGTCCTCAGTTTTGGATATCATATCCGATGGTAAGTCAACATTTGAAGACACCGTGGCTGGACCGAGATTTGATAATTGATTTGGACAGTTATCTTTGACCATACCCTGACCTTACATACGCAGAGCTGCATTTGTTGCCAGTGTCTTTGTCTAAAGTGGTCACCGTGTTTTAATGAACTGGTCAGTTGATACTTGGATAGCAATTAGGTCTACAGGGTTATGCATGCATGACTATTAAAACTTAATTAAAAAAGTTAGAGCACGGTGTGTATTAAGGATGAAAAAAGATGGAAAAAATCGCCTTTCTTTTGAGTGCATCTGACTTTATTGGATAGTAATACATTAGTGCGATTGAAACTTTTGAATGAAACAGGATATATCCCTATTTGTTGACCACTTGTCTACAGTGTTGGGATTATCTGATAAACCAATGCTAGATTTGAAGGTAATAATGATTCAAATGTTATGTTAAATCTTCACTTTAAAAAAGGGACAGTGACTCCGATAACGACACGTTGACAGGTTTAATGAAATATATACTAATTATTTGTGGTTTATTATCTCTAACACCACCAAAAAGGTTTTTGACCTTTTTATTTGTTATATAGCTAACCTGTATAGTAAGGCAACCAAGCTTGTCACTTCTTTTTTTTTTCTCCCTCTTTTTTGTGTAACTTAAGATGATCATGCGCTTGTGACGTAAAGTTTAAGCACGTGTGTTCTACACGTGGTTATCTTTTTTGGTTGTCTTTTCCGTCTGGAGGGCTAACTTGATCATCGTATGGTCTTTCTGCTTAAATGTGGCATTGCTGACGTTGTTCAAAACGATATTCCCGTATTGTGGTGTGCTATTTCCGAATGGTCCCATGAGCCTGCTTTTTTAACCACTCCATCAGAAAGGTCACAGACCGTCATCCCAGATTTTTTGGCCACACGGAACGCACACGAGGCACCGTAAAAGGGTGACAATGTTGTTTTCTGATTTCTGGCGTCTTCTGGAGCATCTGGAGCTAGCATCGGCTGTGTGAAATTGGGGAGTTGTCGTATCGCTCTGTCTCAATGGCTAGAGATGCAGAACCACATCTTCTTAGAGCTAAAGCCTTACGGAACCCAAAACACACTTCATCATCTTTCACATAATATTCTATCCCATGAGTGTGTTTAAACTTTCTAGAGGTACTTAACTTACTAAATAAGTGTGTGTTCATATATATTTATAGTGTATGTTCAACACGTGCAATTACATAGTAAGTTTTTGAGTCCTATTCTAAATGTTAACACTTTATCAACCCCCATAGAGTCTACATGCTAAAAAGTGTCATATTTCACACTTCATCACACTTTTGAGTGAGGTGACAAATACGTTTACCTCACACTTCATTGTCATCCTCTGGCATGTGAAGGTATAAAACCTGTGCTGCTTAATGTGCAGAACCTATGAATTCATTACTGGTATATAATGTTGTTAAGATGTAAAAATCACATATAAAACATACGAGTGTGAATACAGATAGTTTCTTCAAGCAATCATCGTTGGGTTATCTTTCATAAAGCCATGATATTAATTCAATATATCATACGCAGGTGTGCTATATAAAGGAGGCGGTCATGAGCTGGTTTTCCACACCTAGTCTCCCCTCCTTCTTCTTTTAATATACTCAACAGGGCGTGCAGGCCAAGCCTGCCGAAAAACGGCAAGGTTGGTTCTTGAGCATATGTATATAGGCAGATCCAGGTTTTCGGAAAAGGGGGGCGCACTTAAGGAAAAGAGGGGGCGCACTTACGGGATTTCATGAAAAAAACCTATGAAAATGAAGTATTTTGGTGGGGAAAGGTGGGGGGGGCGCACGACCCCTGCACTCCCAGGATCTGCCTATGAGGTGTCAGTATTCTGCCCTTGGCAGGCCTTGCCTGAAGTTCTCGGCAGCGTCACATTCGGTACTGAGTGACTTGAGATCATTCCAATCTCTAATTGTGCACAACACAAACAAGTTCGCAAAGGGTCTGGTTTTAGAGGGTGTCTGGGTGAGACGTTGATTAGACCTCGTGCCTGGAAGTGTACTTCCTCATTCACTATCTGGTGAAGAAGGGTATTATATGGTGCATGCCCTCCTCCCACCACCCTCCCCAACACACATACACTCACACACACACACACACACACGCACGCACGCACACACACACAACTTAAAAAGTTTAAAAGTAACCACCATCCACTAGATCTAAAATGTTAAAATACTATACAGTCATTTCTTTATTCACAACACGTAAAACTTACAAAAATATCATTAACAGTTTCATCAGCTTCTGCTGACATCTTCAGAATGACCGACTGCGCATGACAGGCGGTCAATCATCTCGCCGCCGCCGAGAAGTGGGTCATATACTCGCGAGAGCTGGTGGGCCCCCTCGTCCCGGTTCATGACCTGCCTGTTGGTGCGGATGTGTACCGCCTCCTTAATCGTTCTCGTCTTCCAATCGCTCTCTCTGTCTATCACACACACACACACTGTCCCAATCTATGTCATGATTATGTTGGTTGACATGATCCGTTAACGCACTCTTGTTTATTTCAGTCAGAGATTCCTTCTTTGAAGATCTAGTGTATACCTTCTTCCTGTTTGTATCCACATCTTTTTCATGCTCTTTCACTCTCATGCCCAACTTTCTACCCGTCTCTCCAATGTACACTGTATCACATGACCTTCCCACTTCTCGGCGGCGGCGGCGGCCGAGATGATTGACCGCCTGTCATGCGCAGTCGGTCATTCTGAAGATGTCAGCAGAAGCTGATGAAACTGTTAATGATATTTTTGTAAGTTTACGTGTTGTGAAAAAGAAATGACTGTATATAAACATTACCAACACAATGAACACGTTCAAGGTTAAAATACTAATAAATAACATAAAACAAACAACCCCAACCGTTTCTTGGTTATCACTAGTGGTAGTACACGCTAATGGCCGTCGTAGATGAACAAGTTTGTGTCGCTTGGATAATTTAATTAAGAATGGACGTGATATAAACGTAAGGCTAACTAAACTTATAACAGAGACTAGTTATATCAGTCATAAGCTGAAAGTAGACCCTTGTATTGTGAGGCATAAAAGATCTGATATCAGATAGACGGCCTATAATTATCGTAGCCGCTGTTTAAGTCAAACTAAAGAATGCATTAAAAGTTTGTCATTGTTTCTATTCTTGTGCAGGAGGATAACGAAAATTGACGTTGAAGACAAGGGAAAAATACGGTAGACATCCCAGCCTGATATCAACACCTTTCACTGCCAACAGACACCACTGTAAAGTGCTTATCACATAGTTGGATTTACGTGCATAAAATACTCAACATAACAGTGCGGATTTCAAGTGACTAAATTTTCCTTCACTTTGGATACAAGGTAATTTGTGTATTACTCATGTAATTGTCTACGATTATTCAGCCATGATAAGCTAGTTTTTTTTCTATAAATCAGTTGATCTCAATTAGGGACCATTCAATATTTACCTCAGGGTGGGGTAGGAGGATTTTTAGGGCGGGCCATGAACTTTTTTCAAAATGTTTGGAGGAGGGGTTATCAATTTTTCACACACTTTTAGGGGTGGGGGGTGGCTATCAAGTTTTTTCAACGTTACCCCTATTTTTGAGATTCTGTACTAAAATTTACTGTGTTTTGTTATATATGAGGGGGGGGGGCTATTATTTTTTTCACAGCGTTTTTGGCAATTACTCCTACTACCCCACCCTGTCATAAATACTGAATGGTCCCTTATCAAGTTTCTTGAAGCTGAACCTCTCCTATATCCAGTAAGAATTTCGGGAAGCTAACGAGGACGCTGTGACGAGTAGCCGCGATGCTGGACGAAGACAACTCTCTGGCGTGGGACTACACGGCGGACGAGGCCGGGCTGACCGTGGCTAGCGGGAGCAGGCTACACCCGCCAAAACGGTGCGAACCACTACTCTTTTATTTGGCAATTGTCGTTGTATAGTTCTAACCTAATTAACAACGCGTTCATTGTTTTGATTTTGTTTGTGTACTTCCTTGTAAGCCACACGCAAAGTACGGAGTGAGCTCCGACCCCAAACTCGTAACATTGTCACCATTGACATCATTACCCTTGTCTACATACACACACAATATAGCACATATAAATAGCTAGCTAGCGACAAATTTACGACTAAGTCAGCTTTCAATATACAGTGAAATAAAAACTTCAACAAATAACAGTCATAGACGGAAGTTAGGGAGCTTTCACAATTGACGGCAACCATCAAAGGGGAGGTCAGCAAAAGTTGATGAAAGTTGACAGGGGGGGTGCGTGTCACTCCAAAAAGTTGACGGGGGGGGGGCTGCATTAAGGATAAAGAATGGTGTTAAATTAAATGCTTTGTACTTGTTGGAATGTTTGTTTATAAATCACAATATCATATATATTACCCATGAAACACAACTGTGGTATGACATGACTTGACAAAGTGTGCACAGATTCAAATTCAACAAGGCATATCTTAATGACAGGGGGCATGGGGGCGTTTGGGAGCGGGTGTTCTTAAGTTGACATGATTTTTCCTATATCACCAATTATCAATACATTTCCTTGTCTTTCACCAATCCCCAGGAATTGTGATTGAATAGGTTCAATCACGCACTTAAATCAGACAGTTAACATTTGGTCCAAATTTATTTATACATGTTTCAATATTCATATCCTATGTTTTTGGAACTGGTATTTGAAAATTTTTAATTTAATTAAATTGAAAAGGACACAGGAGGTGTTGAAACATGTATAAATAAATTTGGACCAACATAAATTAGATTCTGTTTTTGAATTATAAAGCAGCAAAAATAGAACAGAAAACAAGGAAAATGCGAGATAGTAACGTTCTACATAGCCAATGACATGAAAGGTGGTCTTAAATATTTGTGTTGAAAACAATACATTGAATCTAAAAGAAACTTGAAGGCAACAACAAAATACCATGCTTCAGTTTGCTTTTTTTCATTTCCTTTCAAATATTGTAACATAACTCATAGAATATGACAGAATATGGACACAATGGCATATTTTCATTGCCGATAGCTAAACTAAGTTAGAGATGATACATGTGGTAGTTCTGATAGAATGTTTAATCAAGCCCTGCTAGAGTACAGATTAAGGTTTTGATCAATGCACAGAGTTGAAAAGCTTCATAGTACGTTAGGATGCTCTTATTCATGCCAAAACTACTATTGACTGATGGAAGTTATTAGATTATGTAATTCTGACACTCAAACACAGCCCGCCGCCGTCTCACGTGTTGCTGTCGCGCCGTTACGTGCTGCGGCTGCTGGAGTCTCTGGACGCTGCGGGCGGCGTGCTCGCGGCCGCGCTCACCCCGCGGGGCGGACCCCCCGGGCAGGGTGCGGGCGTGCTCAGCAGCATCGGCAGGCGGCTGTCTGCCAACATCCTGCTGGTCACACTCGTGCTGCATGTGAGTGTCACAAAATACGTCATACGTTTGCTGACTGACGTACGTTTTAGCCAGTAATACGTATGACGTACTTAATTGTTTATTTATACCTGAAGAAGCTCTGATGGGGCGAAAATTTGTATAAAATAAATATTTCGTACCTTTTTTACTTTATTTAAACTCATGCTGCATGTGAGTGGTTGGAGTTTTTATTTTACGTTTTGGAGGGTGCTTGCATGTTATCAATCGAATGTGTTCATCGTGTTGGAATCCATATATATTTACGAAAAGTTCATCTTGACACAACACAATAAAATCTTACATTGATTGATTGAAGGTGGTTTTCAACTACTGTTGCCATGGCAAGTTGTTGAAAACTGTCCTACTATGGCAACAGTAGTTGTTGAAACTGCGTCAAAAGAGAACTGTGCCAAGATGAACTTGCATGTTGTTTTGCCGGCGGGTTCTAGTAGAGGGATTGATGTAATGTAGCTATTTTATTTGGTGACAATGCACTTCTTGTTTAGATAGTGGCAGATACAGGACTAATGAGGCATCATGGGGTTTAGATCAGTTAGCTCATTGATGGGGACCCCTGTTTTGTGGACGCTCTGTCATTCCTTTTTAGATAGAGCCGCCCATATGTTATTGAAGTAAGATTTCTTTATACTCACCCAAACATATCGCCTATACCCTTGATATTGATATAGCCAGCACTAAACCAAAAAACCACTTGCATTTCAGATTGGTCTGATCACCGTTCTCTCTGTGATGGACGTGTCTGGGGTGGACCCGGCCAAGGTGACCAGGGCGGTAAGCCAACCATCACCACTCTCTCAGTGCTTGTTAGGTCCAGTGGATTGTGCTTCATTTTTTGTTTCTAATCTAATAGTAGGCTTGTAAGGTTCACTGGCAGGTCCAGGTTTTTCGAAAAAAAACAACAACAGGGGAGGTGGGTCATACGTAAGAGATTTCATGGGTTTTGTATGTGCAATCGATGGCGGACATGCCATAAACCCTACAAAAGTGAGCATGAAGTATTTTGGCAAGAAAAGGGGGGCGTACGTCCCTTGCCCCCCCCCCCCCTGAATCTACCTATGAGGTTGGACATAATACATAAATTGCAGTTGCTCAAATTTAAGATAGGCATCATAATAGGAAATAAACGATTTGGTGCTGTGTAAACTATAGACATCAAAGCTTGTGCAATCAGTTCTTCTTTATCAGGACTTTATCTCTAGGGTGATTGATTATGTAAACTAAAGTGATTGATTTCCCATTTAGCCATGTAACTCTTTCAACCAAACCAATATGGGAGTTGGTTATGAAAATTATCTGATTGGCAAATGTCATGTTTAATGCAAAACACAAACAGCCGTAAATAAGTATTACACATATCAAATGATTTTGAAAATGCTATATGAATTTGAAATGGTGTACAGTAGAACCTCTCTATTAAGAACCTCAAGTGGTCTCAATTGAGAGGTGGTCACGATATGGAGGTTCATTTTGGTTGCTTTAAGAACATTTGGGCGCATGAAAAATGTTCCTTTTAATACAGAGATGGTCTCAATATAGAGGTGGGGGTTCTACTGTATATGAATTTGAAATGGTATACTTTGTAAGCATTGCAGGGGTCCGTCTCTAACCCGGGTGGTTGAAGGTTTTTGTCTCTTGCAGACGGTGGTGGCCCTGAGCTGTGTGGGCGTCTGTAACATGGTCGTCGTCGTGTGGTCACATGGTGGTGAGTATGTAACCCTGGTGGGTTCATCATCTTTCATTCATCATGTTCATTGTATCATAGCTCTTTTAGGTATATTTATATTTGTTTAATCGTGAGTGTTTGACACATTGGTAGCCTCTTTGTGCCAATGTGTCCGTTTTTATTTCAATATTTCACTTATTTTATACTCCGCCGTTTCATGCAATAGCCTTTATTTTCTTCTAACAAGACCTACATGACTGATCAAATGATATTTGACTCGATTTTCATTAATACTGTGGTATATAGATTAAGCATGTTTTAAAGAATAGTTATGTTAATGTTTTTAAAAATCAGATGATTCTTGGACTTCAACAAAGCATGGATTATAAAAAGATATTGTGTGATAAACGTCTTTCTAAATATTTTACAGGTGTGTTGAACCCAAAAAGCATGTTACAAGTAAACGCCTCACACGCAGATTGGAGAAGACAGTCAGACGGCTATACAGCCAGATGGATTGTTTTGCAGTCAGAGCCATTAAAAAAGGATTGTCCTTGTCCTTTGTAACGATTGGTGCATGGCTATGATTATGATTTCGTATTACTCAACCATGTCTCGGGAATGGAGGGGGGTTTGGGTCAGAAAATGGGTACAGATGTGCCACGGACGGTTTGAAAATGGCACCCACCAATATATCCTATTTTGAGAAAAACGGGATCCATAATTACCAATTTGAGAAAAATGTGACATAATAAACATTGGCAGCATTTGAAAAAAGTGACATAATAAACCAATATCTGAGAAACATGTGACATAAATATACCAATATCTGAGAAACGTGACATAATATACCAATATCTGAGAAACGTGTGACATAAATATACTAAAAATGTGAAAAAGACACCCAGAATAAACCTAAAGTGTGAAAAAGCCGTCCCATACCTTGCAGGCCTGCTGGTGGCGTCGTACCGGCAGCACGCGGTCCGCACGGCGCACCTCGTCCAGCTCCACCTCGCCGCCATCCTGCTCACGGCCTCCGCCTACACCGCCTCCTACATCGCAGCCGTGAGTACACGCAACTACGTGCTGTACTTCTTATATTTCAAATATGTTTTTACATAGTTTGTGGTTTATATACATGGTTAAACTATGCTTTTATGCGTTGTTTAGCTTACTTTGATAGCCTTTCGAACCTTCCCGGTTCTTCTTCAGTTTGCTAACTGCCTATTCGTCACGTGATGGTGGTGTGAGGTCATCAGCAGAGGCTGGTA
>JAGTTF010000634.1:0-11532 GCA_019095985.1 Streblospio benedicti
GTGTATGGACATATGGTGAAGGTAGTGACACCGAGTTGTTGGTTCAATGCCTGTGTTTAAATTGCTAAGAGGGATGAGACATATAACTGTACATAGATATCTCCTTGAAAGAGTTCATTGTGTCTGTTATATGGATCAATCAACATATTTCTTCATTCACAACACTGAATAATAATGCTGTGAGTGCAGTCGCGCTGACACTATTAATCATCACGTATAAAACGTGACGACTTGACAGGTTTATTGCTGGTTTGGGTGTTTAGCAATTGTCTACATATTCATATTGATTCATAAAACATATGAGACAGTGTCACATTGATAAATTATATCAGGTTTTGTTTTCTTGTCATCTGACAGAAAGCAATTTGTACACATAAAAGAAACTGTATCTGCACCCATGAATTCAATTTGTGCTGTTTCACAGGGTTCAGTGTTCGGCCTGCTTCTTGTCACCTTGTCACCGGATATGTTAATGACATGTCAAATGCAATTAAAGGTGACAGTGATCGATAATTATATGCTGATGATTCTGCAACTTTAGTGAAGGAGAAAAATGGTATAGTAAACAAATTAAAGTATTTCTTCGTAATTAAACATTTTTAACTCGGGAAGATGTTTTGTACCCACAAATTCACAATGTCAATATTTATTGTTCTATCAGCCTTAATAAACAGTGCGTACACGCAAATTTCAGCTTGCGGCGCACTAGTGATAAAGGCTACTGTCCTGTTGTTAGTACGGAACCTTCAATGTCCATCAACTCGTTTTTCTCACTGTTTTAATTTATTTATATTTTTCTGTCAAACGCCTGTTTATGATTGTAAAATTGGAAGTTATTAGGTGCAACATGTCAAGTACATAGAAAAATAAAATTATTAAGTGAAATTGTCTGAGGAGGTGGTTGCTGTTCATGTCCCTTTAAAAACACACGTACGTAGACTATAAAGTAGCTCAAACACTACTATTGTTGGTTCCTTAATAGTTGTGCTAAGATAGTTTAAATAAAACAAAATATGGGTTGTTTGTTAACCCACTAAATTTCGACGTAGATCTACGGATCTGTATTTCTTTGTTTATACTCAATTAACTGATCCTTAATCTTAATATTGTTAAATCTCCATATATTGTTTGTCGTAGGCCTAATATGTTATAAGAAGTTGGTTTAATCTGTTAATTAGGTACTACATGTATATTGTCAAACTGATAATCATGGACTGCATATATTTTTGCTTTTATTTAATTTCTTTCCCCCCCCCTTTTTTTCCCCTTTTTGTGTTTTAGTTTAAAACAGAGCCTTTAGGAGCTCAAAACACTTTTATAAATAAAGTTAAAAAAATAAGTTCTTAAAGCAAAATTTCATTTCATCATGAATACATCCGAAAAATAAAACTAGACACTATAAATAATGCTATTTATTGGATTGGTAACAGTCTTCACTATGACGTATGAACAGAGTATCAATGTAGTCCGGAAGCTAGAAAACACAATTTTTTACCATAGGCTATAATCATAAACAGAAAAATCCACCAACTCCTATGTGCTATAGTTTGTAATTGCCCGCTACTGTCCTAATGGCTGATGATATAAACGGGGCCTGCACAAGACCTCACAAACTATGTCTTGCTTCCATGGATAAGTCATAACATTCCAGAAATTGCTATACATTTATATTGAAGATAGGCACACTACTTCCATTACACAGAGTTTGCCCAGTTAATAATCATTCCTTCTTAATGTTCATCTGTTAACCAAAGTCAAATAGTTGAGATTTAGAAACAAACAAAAGTTCACACATGATTTGTGTATCCATTTGATGCTTGTTTTTGCTACCACCGAGAAGCGAGCTCTACAGAACCGAGTCCGAGTCACTTTCGACGTTGGTCTCCGTACCGTCCGTGGTCTCTCCCGCGGTCTCCGAGCCCAGCTCCATGACGTCCTCCATGGTGGCTCGGCTGAACCCGGCGGCGGGTGTGCGGCGCCTGAACGTGACGTATAGCACGGCCAGAACGACGGCCGCCACCAGGGCCACGCCCAGCGTGCCGCCGACTACGGCATGAAGCGTCGCCGGGGCCATGCCTACCGGCTGCACGCGGGTCTTGGTCGTGTTCTTCGGGCCGTTGGGGTTGGCCGTAACATTGAGTGATCCGGGACCCGCATTGGGGTATTCGGGACCAGCATCGGGGGATCCAGGACCCGCATCGGGGGATCCGGGACCAGCATCGGGGGATCCGGGACCCGCATCGGGGGATCCGGGGCCCGCATCGGAGGATCCGGTGGCGGCCTTTAAAAATATGGTGTTAAAGGTTATGCTGAGTGGCCGACCAAGTGTGCTTGTAGAGAAATAATTTGATGTGTAATGTGCATTCTGAAAATATCTTTTAATTAAACAGCGTATTAAAGCATGTAGAGCAATTTAATTCAATACAATACAATTTATATAGCGTAAATTCCACTAAATGTTCATGTATGCTTGTAGGCCTCCTTAAACAAATGGTGCTTTAGTTGTGATTTAAAGGATGCAAGAGTTTTGGATTCTCAAATGGACAGTGGAAGTTTATTCCATAATTTAGGTGCTGCTGTTTTAAATGCTCTATCACCATAAGACTTGGTTCTTGATCTAAATTCTTTAAGTAATCGATTATTTGAAGACCGCAGTAATCTAGGTGGTGAGTATGGTTGTAAGAGTTCAGACAGGTAATATGGTGCAAGTCCAGTGAGGCATTTGAAAGTAAGTGTTAGAATCTTGAAAATTATGCGTTGCTTGACAGGGAGCCAGTGAAGGCTTTTCAAAACAGGAGTTATATGATCATGCTTTTTTGTTAGAGTTAGGATCCGTGCAGCAGTGTTATGAACACGCTGTACACGTTGGATTTGACAGTCGGGTAAACCATAAAGAAGTGAATTTCCATTATCAAGGCGAGAACTGATGAAGGCATGAACAATTTTCTCAGAAGCTTCCATTGTGAGAAACTTCCTAATCTGTCCAATACGACAAAGATGCCAATTGCAAGATTTAACAAGGGCAGACACATGAGGTTGAAGTGTCATGTTTTGGTCAAAAGTAGCCCCTAAATTACGAGCAGTTGATGTTGGTGTGATACTACTGTTCCCAATTCTAACTGACTCAATGTCAACTGTATCCTTATGTCGGGAGGGGGTTATAGCTACTAATTCAGTCTTTGCTTCATTCAGTTGAAACTCTTATATCAGCTATGCAAGCCTCCATCTTGTTTCTGGCTTCATGAGGTGAATGAGGTGAGAGGTCATACTCAGTATAGATCTGAGTGTCATCGGCATACATATGTATACGGAGACCGTGTTTGATAGCTATATCATGCACTGGACCAGTATAGATTACGAATTTAAAAGGACCTAGTACGGAGTCTTGTGGGACGCCGAAAAGCAAAGCAGTGCTTTTTGATGACAAGCCATTGAGGAAGATGACTTGTGAACGGTTTGTGAGGTAAGATTGAAACCATTTAAGAGCTGTATCAGTAACACCTATTTTGGACTGAAGACGAGAAAGTAGGATATCCTGGTCAATAGTGTCAAAAGCTGCGCGAAGGTCAAGGAGAACAAGTAAGACACCTTTAGACGCATCAAGAGAGAGCAGCACATCATTTTGTATCGTTAACAGGGCGGTCTCAGTGCTGTGCAGTGGTCTATATGCTAATTGGGATGGTGTGTGGAGATTATGGGAATCCATATGGCCAGAAAGCTGTTGCAGACTTGCTTTTTCGATCACCTTATATATGAATGCTAAGTTCGAGACAGGTCGATGAGTTTTGAAAATCTCTTTATCAAGTGTGAGCTTTTTCAAAAGAGGGATAACTAGGGCTTGCTTGAGAGAACTAGGATGATGGCCAGTTAGTAGAGAAAGGTTCACAATTTTTGTTATAACTGGAGCCAGTGTATTGGACAACTGTTTTAGTAACCATGTGGGTATAGGATCCAACAGGCAAGACTTGGTTGGCGATGCCAGAATTATCTTTTTTACCTGATCCTCAGTGAGAGGTTCAAAAGATGTAAATTGTGCTGCTGGTGATTATTGTTACCCTGATTCTCCTTATAAATGTTGCTTAAAAAGAGCATGATTAAAGCTTCAATAACGTTGCAGTAGTGTCTTTTATCATATTTTAGGCAAGCAGCTGAAAACAAACAAATATAGGTGACCCATGCAATACTAAATCATACGTCAGCATGCTCAATTTACCGATTGACACGACAATCGAGTGGTCAAATGCCATTCTATCATGACTAAAATCCACACTAAACGAGTGTATGATTCGTTTTTATTTTTAAAATAAATCATATCATAACGTTCTCAGTGCCATTTTGACCATGCAACGTCAGCGGCTGTATAGAAAATGTGATGGTACTAGTCTAGTTTAGACTAGTGCTGTGGTGTGGTGGTGTCGTAGCGTGCAGTAAATCACCTGAGCGTGCAGTCAATCGTATAATTGAGCATGCCGGTCGACCAATCAGCATGGGTTATTGGCGGAGATTTTTGCACGGAATAACAAAATGTAAAATTGAGCATGCATCAGACGTCAGCATGCTCAATTTCACGATTGACACTCTAAGCTCGTGGTCAAATCCTACAATATATGCTCATAGTATAGGAATTGTTTTGTGCAAACTTAAAGTTAAAAAAAAGACTTTTAATAAGCACATTATAAAAAATGTTATAGACAATGCTATAGATACCGTTGTGCCAGAGCCTCTGGTGCTGTTATGGTCTCTCCCCGGGCTGGCTGTCGCCTCCTTGTCGCCGGCCGCCGTGGTGTGGTCGGGGTGCGCGCAATCCTCGCAGTCGACAGCACACGGCCCGGTCACCACGCTGATATGGTCGATGGCAAGATCGGCCGCCTTCTGGGCATCAGAACCGGCACTGTGTGGGATGCGTGGGTAAAACCTGAGGTATTCAAGGTTCGTCGCGTTGACCGTTTTCTGGTGAACTTGGTCTCGAATCCTTCAACGTTTGTTATGGAGTTTTTCTTTCTGTTGTCCGTTTGGCCGATAAACAGGAAGCCTACGCGTAATGGAGAGTCATTCACTAGTGGACCCCCCACAAGATGTTCCCTTGAATAATCTGGCCACCAAACGAAAACAGCAAACGAAACACACAAATGTTTCACCTCTGAGCGGTTAAAGTCCAATAGTGGCATCTGTAGCCCCTGTATATACGATGTTATTCGCTCCTCCTCTATCCGCTTTGGTGTCCACGCTGTTCTGACCGTGGGAATGTGCAGAAAATAGTGCCCCGCCGCTGCCTTGGGGATCCATTTCGCCCAATCGTCAGTTGTCCCTCTTGTTGTATCGTTCTCCATTGGGGTGTAGGGTGCTGAGGCATTCGCAAATCGAAGCCAAAGTCTAATTTTGGGTGCTTGTACAAAGTATCCGTTGTAGAAGTAAGCATTCAGCTCGGAGGAATAGTATGTGTACCTTATGTACTCCGATGTGCCACAGAAGCCGAATTCAAAGTCACATTTGTACGGCAGTTTTGCTGTGACGGGGGTTCCCATAGATAAGCCGATATCACCTTTCGCCGTTTCATTCTTGAATATTACGGTGTCCTCCGGGGCGATGGCGGCGGCGGCGCTGGCTAGAATCAGAATCAGAATGTATTTATTAATCAGAAAGTCCTTTACAGACATGTAAAATCATTAACAAAGTACATGAAAATAAACAGTATCAAGGTAATAATGATGAACATCACATGTCTTTCCAACATTACCACACAAAAATACAAATAATACTGATTATGATTAGTGCAAACTTAAATTAGATAATATTGGAAAGTACATTAGATTTAATTTTATTAAGATTAAGTTAAATTAGATTAGCTTAGGCTATGACTGCATTCCGCCTTTTCTTAAAACATATGGTTGTATAGCAACCTAAAGCCCAAATTATATTATCATCTACACTTGACATTATATAATTAAACTTAAGATCTTTGTGAAGGTCTTCAAAATCATTATACACACTTTTAAGTACAGACATTAAGTTCTCTCTCCTCTTCATACAATGTACATTCTAATAAAAAATGGTTCTCATCCTCAACTTTATTTAAATTACAATGTTTACAGATTCTTTCCTCCGGTTTTAATCTTTTTCCCATGCTAATATATCTACCTGTTTCAATATGTAAACTTTGACAACTTATCCTTAATCGACAAAATTTATCATTTTACATAGCTTATTTATAGATTTTTTACCAATTACTTGATATGTTTATATCGTACTCGTATGCACAATTTAAGAGCTTGTTAGACTTTTCTGTACATTTGTTTAATCTAAACCAATATTTTACAAATAGCCTAATGGAACTAATATATAATGGAAAACGCCCTGTTTCTCCATAGATTGCATTAAGTGAAGCATTTTTATTCAAACCTAGAGCTAGCAGCAGGAGGTCGGCCCACCACCGCCGTCGGCCCATGCTGTCCACGTGTCTGCCTCCTTACGCCAGCATTTCCTACATGGCGCAAGCAACACTGTATATATATAGATACTGCTGTTTAACCTCGAAAATGATAAATTGCTGTTCCAAGTGGAGAACGTTGTGCGTTCCGTGGACACGAGATGTACGTTGAACGTGATGTGCGCTTAGTAATCGTTTACGTTGGGCGTAGTAGGCTTAATCAATTCACAGCTATTTTGAACACTTCAGTTTTTATGCCTTTTTGTTTCTAATTTATTGCTAATATGCCCAAACATAAACTATCAAAAGAAAATTATTTTATTTTATTTGAATTTCGAGTACATGAGTTTTTTATGCGTTCCTGCACACTGCCCATACCTTCAGTGTTGAAATAACTACTTATTTTCAATCAGTAATAATCTCGAATAGATAAGGATGTTCAGTTTGGATCTTCACCGTGTAATCAAATGGAGAACTTGCTTTGGCTAAACTTCATATCTCTGCTAATAACCTACAGGCTATGACGTGATAAGTGTGGATGAATAGGCAAATGGTGTGCCGTCAAAATTCATCGCAAAAATATATCACATGACAAACTTCCCAGTGAGCTACAAAACTTTAAAGGGACTCAAGCGCAAATGCAATACACCGGGTGTGAAATATTAGCGTTTTACCTTAGTATTTACACTAATGACCAGCTAATAAATGAATTTTGTTCAATCGTCCATACGGTATGATGGGGTGAAATTAATAACGTAAATTAGAATACTTAAAAAATGCACATTTCATTCCAGTATCTAAATGTTTACTGACCTTCAATGAAAAAAACGTTCATGTTGGTCTCTATATTGTACGATGGCATGTTTTGTCATTTTGCATATGTACTCTACATGTCAACGGACATCTGTGTTTTTTATAGAGGTAGATTTTATGTAACAAAATTCTTCTGTATCACTTTTGTATAAAAATATGAATATTAAATGTGACATAAGTCTCTTATATAACGGTGACCAACCCCCAAAAAAAAAAAAAAAAAATAAAATAAATAAAAAATAAAATGTTTTTGTGCTTAATGTAGTGGACACAACACAATGCTTTACATTGCATGGAAATTTGACCCAAAAATTCCAAATGTGAGAAGATATTAAATAATTCATATATAAATATAAGAAATATCTTGCAGTTGTCATAGGTGATGCTATAAAGCATGCATTTTTTACAAAGAAAAATATAATTTGATCTGTTTAATGTGAGTAAATCTATTGTGAAGTTCTTTGGTGAGTAAATGATACCCTTTGTAGACTAAATCATTATATTTAATAAGTTTGGTTAAGAAAGAACAATCAGTTTGAATGATTTACGAACTCCACTCGAATAAGAAAAAGGGAATGTTTCGTAATTTTGAGTAAAAATTTATTGAATAATTTGAAGTAAAAGGGTTGATGCTCATCTTTACTTATTTAAGAAAATCTAAGCGTCAGAAACATTTGCGCTTGAGTCAAAATGGCCTCTGTTATTGTGCTATGTCACGACATTGGTACGACACCTATTTAGAAAGATGTTTGAAATCACAAGATTATAAAACAAGCGGTGGCTGGTTTTATGCAATGACTATTCATATTGGCATACACGCATGTACACACATCCTCTTCAGCCTGTCGTAGGTCAGCAACCGGTGCAAAAAGCCATGCATGCTGTGCGATGTGGAAGAGTCGGTCAGATACTTTATGTTGGATCAATGCTTATTCAGTTTGTTTTAAATGCATTCAATGTTTTGACACAACATCTTCACCAGTTAACAACCCTACTGGAGAAGAAATTATGTTGTGGTTAGCTTTGACATCTATTTTAGCTAGTTCTATCTTATAACTGTGGCCTCTGTTACTGCCTCGTTCCATCTCAAATGGGGAGGTGGGAGCCTTGTAAATACCATGACTGTATTTGAAAACTTCGATCATGTCCCCTCTCTTTCGACGATAGACTAGTAAAGGGAGTTTCGGTGTTTCAAGTCTTTCTGTCACTCCCTGTTATAAGTTTTGTTGCCACACCAAGTGTATACTACTACAGCACTGGGAACTACTCCGAATGTTTTCGGGGCTCAACAGAGTAGCGGAAACACACGAGGATTGCCGAATGCTACTACAGTGTCTGCTTGTTGGAGAATGCTGATTTTTTACGTCTGGTGGAACGACGGACGCCACTAACGTCTGACGTACATGGCCTGTACGTGACGTCACGCTGACGTAACCTCTCTGAGAGAGATGGATGGGCGATTCGCCTACTTTACAACAACTTGTGTTTATATTCCTACTCTATCTTGAAAAAAATGACGTTGGGTGTTGATTACATTCCATTCCATGTAGACAACTTGTGACTTTATTTCCCCCATCATCTTGAGTGTAACAATAGAGCATTAACAACCCATGTGCTCACAGATATAAAACTCTTCTAACAGATAAACACCCAGCGTGCTCTGAGATGACACATGATGATAAACATTCTGCCAAACATAGCGTGGCAGCAGCAGCAATATGTGGGGATGGAAAAATGAAAAGATTTGATGTGGGGAGAAATGCCGAAAAAGAGGGGTGTGGGGAGAAAATGCAAAAGATCTAATGATGGGGAAAATTGGAATGTAGGATGTCTTGACCCCGTATACCCCCCACCCCTCCCAAACACACAATCTTTCATGCCCAGGTCTATCTCACTTATAGAGGATCCTTCTATCTAATAACACTTCTACATTATAATCATTTACTTCTTCATCGTAAGCACATATCTTGCTGTCCGCTGTCAAGTCCATCTGTCACGTTTCAAAGTGAGGCGGGGTTTGAAGCGACATTTACGGTGCGCGGTACGAGGGACGTTCATGATAATCTCGTATCATTCCCCGCACTCAACACGTCAGGAAGTTCAGTTTTTACAACTGGTTGTACTTTTGTCGGTATAAAACAAAAAGAAAACGCACTGCACGCAATGCCCGGTTGAAATGTCTACTTGTGCTGGCCCTTTTTTATTGATAAATTGTCTGCATGCCATCCCTGTTACGCGGTTCGGGATTGGTAGTGCACTTAATGAACTTGTGTCCAGATATGACATGTTGTTAGCATGCCCGGTGAAAGATTATTGAGTGTATGGCCATTTTTTCCAGACATCAGGTAGGTGTCTGTGGCCTTGCAGAAAACATGTTCAGTCGCGATGTTACCACTGTCAGGCTTAGCGTTTCATATATGATAGCCCGAAACATGGCTAATGTCACAGGTGGCCGAGGAGCCCACGGCAGACAACTTTTATATATATGATAGGTTATATATATGTAACTATTGTATATATATATATATTGTATGTATGCTTGGTTTGATGTATGAATGAGCCAAGGAATAATAAAGACATATCCCGTTGAGTATCATTGTCGGCTGAGGTAGCTTGTATATCTGAGCTTTGATATTACAGAATTAGTTCATACCATTTGGAGCACACAAAAGTATGTAAAAATGATATGCTCACAAGATCCACAGTCGATCCTTTGCTACCTCATAGTGAATTAACCCTTCATCGTTGCACCGCTTTGTCATATTTTACACATCCTACACGATCCTTATTACAATCTAAATATAATAAGAAAATACAACCAAAACACACACAAAAACATCAACAAACGCCAATGATATGCCTATGGATGTATTTATATGACAATACCACACACTACAATCAATTATGATATTGCATTTCATTACATAGATACATACGTTAGACAACCTATGGTACATGTTTTCAGGTCATGTTTTCCTCCTATTGACAGCTGTGCTAGATTCACCAACTCTCACAAAATAACATCAAATATTAAATGTAATGTAAGATACTTGGGAGTCAGATCAACTCTCTATCTAGATCTTATAAATGATTCTGCGTTTGTCTTCATTGACGTTAAACGTCTAGCTATGAAAGTATCTCTCAAATGAATTTTACCTAAAATACGTTTTATTATGAACAGAGGATTGAGAATTGAACTGATTGGAAGTATCAAGAAAACCAATATCATTTCCACCGATGAGTCAAGTGTGACATTAAAAGTAGTGAAGAGACATAATGTTAACACTGTTATATTGGACAGTGTATTGGCAATCATGCGACAAAGGGAATTTAGGGCAAAAATCTTCAATATTTTAGTCTTCTTTATGCAGCCTGTCGGAAGCCTCCTGATGTTATGTATATACTGAAATATGTAAATGTTCAAAGATATGTAAAGAGTTTGAAATATAATACATTTGGTCGCAATGCATACCGCGAAACCCAATGGTATCTGTTGAGAAATGAGAGAACATGCGAAACTAGTTATTGGAAGTGGATAAATAAACATAGCAAATAAAGGCAACATGGAGGAAATGGAAATGGCCACAATACCAATCAGGATAACATGCCACCAAGACAAGCTCACTTTCTGCTTACTAGTAATATTGATGCCACTGTAAAATTCAATGCATACAGATAAACTAAGTGACAAATCCACACAAAACATTTGCACACTTGCTGCAAATTTACATAGGAAAGATTCTCTCCAGAATAAAGCTATTTGGCCCATGTCTTTCCAAAGAAAATCACCGGTAAAAATGAGAATAAAATAACACATCATGAGAGTGTCTGAAAAGTACAACATGCAAGTGAGCGCATTCAGTATCTTTTTGCTCCCACCAGTTCTTAGCAAACGGTAGATTACGTAAATATTAAGCACTGGAATTAGGGTAAGTTGGATAATGCCAAGTTCTTTAGTGGATTTTGTGGACAGAATTTCTTCACAATTTTCTTGACCAACATTTGCTTTACGAACGACACATACAGCACTCTGAAAGTAGCAACAAACACCCTTGTGACTAACAGTAAGCTGTTGTAGATTAGTGAGATTTGAGTCTGAATTGAATGGAATACATTGTGTGTCCTTTTTGAAAGAAAGACTCAAGTGTGTTAGGGAATCATCGGGCAGAGCATCAAATATGTTCCATGAGCTTAAACAGAGTGGGTTGTTTTCCAAGTCTAACTCGACAAGATTCAATCCATCAAAGAGATCCTCAGGTATAGACTTTATATCATTACTCGACAAATTAAGG
>JAGTTF010000635.1:0-41311 GCA_019095985.1 Streblospio benedicti
GGGGGGGGTGTTTGAATCTGAGTATAAGGTAACATTTAAGCTTTTATGTGGAGGAACCTATTAGGAAGCAATATATACACAGCAGGGATAATCCATATACATCAGTACTCGGCGCTACTTTAATAATCACTGTCATAGTCATCATCATAAGAATCGTCATCACCTTCGTGATAACCATCATGATCATCAGACTATCCTCATTATCGCTATCATGATCATTCTTATCGTCAGTATCACTGTCATCATTAACATTGTTATCCTCATCAGTGCCAATATCATTATCACTATTGTGGGAGTTTTTGTTTGGAGGGTCTTGAGACTGGCGGTCATATCACGCATCTGGTTAGGATCTGTGCGGCCAGGTCGTCCACGGTAGCCATGTTTTGGCAGCGGAAGATGGGGGTGAAAGGTGACTGTGGAATCTAATGTGTCTCGGTGAGTGTATCGGGTGGCGGGGAGAGTGAGTCAAGCGTTGGATGGAGCAGACAAGCAATTAGTACTGGCAAAATGAGGAGTCAGCGGTGCGAATAGACTGATTGCCTTGTGAGGGAAGGTCTTAGCGGATCTGTACTCGTGATTGGTCAGTGGGATAGGGGCTGTTGGCGACGTTTGGTGGCGGAGAGCGAGTGGCGCAAAATAGACTGATTGCCGCATTGGGGGCAGTTGGTCTAGAGAAGTCTTTGGAGGAACATATGGTGGATAATTCGCTTTGCAAGTGAGATAATGTGTCCTCGGTGAGTTTATCATCGGGGGGGGATTGGAAGGAATTGGCTATCAGTGGTCTTGTGGGTGGAAGTCGATCGGCCTATTCATGGGAGGTCGGGGCTGGAGGAGTGGTAATCATGGGTGGAATTCGGTCTATGCACGTGAGGTGGGGGGCTGGAGAGGGGAGGGATTAATTGGGGCGGATTTCGGCATTAATCATGGGGTGGAATTCGGTCTATGCACGTGAGGTCGGGGGCTGGAGGGAGGGATTAAGTGGGCGGGAATTCGGCATATGCATGGGCTGGAGGCGGAGCAAACACAGGGTGGAATCCGGTCTATGCATGTGAGGTCGGGTCTGGAGGGGGAGTTACCTGGGGTGGTCTATCCTTGTCTATCCTGGTCTTGGCCGGGCAAGTGAAGGGGAGTGTAAAGGGGTTCAAGTAGAACATCTCCACCACTTATGTCATGTATGGTTTAGACACATGCGTGGTGAGAAGTAATAACAAAACCAGTGAGCAGTTTGTATCCTGTTTATTGACTGTCTTGTTACATTGGTTCAGTATATATATAACCCGTCCTCGTCTAGCTCAGTAGACTAGAGATTTTTAGTCGAGGTCTAGTAGACTCGTGTGACGCTGGTGTGTGTGTAGGCGGTGGCGGAGCCGGTAGTGAGCTTCCGGTGCCTGCTGAGTCTAATCTGACTCAGCACTTTCATGTCATCACATATCCTTTGGCATTCATTCCAAATTCCGACTTTGTTTTTAAGCCATATAGGGACTTTTTTTTTAATTTCCACACTAGATCATCACCATTATCATCTTTTCGGAAAAAACCTTTGGGTGTTTTAACAAATTTTCTTTTATCAATAGTAGCATTGAGATATGCGCTTTTTGACATCCATTTGATATATATCCAAACAGCTGCTTGGCATAACATTCTAACAGAACTTATCTGTGCCGTAGGGGCAAATGTTTCTTAAGTAATCTATACCATACCTTTGATTAAAGCCTTTAGCAACAAAACGGGGCTTTGTGTTTGACTTCACCACATTCATCATATTTTACAGTAAACACCCACCTACCATCAATACACTGTTTGTTGCTTGGTAATTTGGTTACTTCGTACACACCATTTTTAGTCAAACTATTCATTTCTTTCTTGCATTGCACTTCTCCATTTAAGGGCATCATTACACGAGATAGCTTCATCAAAATGTATTTGGTATATGTACACCTAACTGGTAACAATAGTCAATATTATACCTACTATCTTTTACAGTTGATACTTCGTAGTCACTGTGCCAAACAGGGGATGTCTATCCCTCTGAGGGTATTACCTCTTGTTTACCACTTCATTTTCTGCACAATCAATATTTACATACATGTTATCATCCAGTTCATCATCTGAATTATCATAATTTACATCAACTCCAATATTTCCATCAATACATTATTTTCAGGAAATTTTACAACTCTAAATTTCATGACTGCATTTTTTTGCCGGTACATAAATAAAATATGCGGGGCTGTTTTTATCATACCCTACCTAAATAGCCCTTGATACATCTGTCATCTAGTTTTTGTACATTTGTTTTATCTAGTTTGTAAGCGTATGCTTCTGAACCAAATATCCGCATACTTGATACATCTGGCTTTTTACCAGTAATTACCTCATATGGGGTCATGTTTAATCGTTCCTTGTAGCAACGATTTCGTATGTGAGCTGCTGTTTGAACAGCATAAGGCCATAAATTTTTGCTAAGCTTTGCTGTGCCAAGTAGACAACGGGCCATGTCAAACAGTGTCCTCCATGAGCGTTCAGCACGTCCATTTTGGTGTGGAGAATTTGGACAGCTAGTTTCATGTCTGATTTGGTTTCTTGACAGTAAACTTTTAAATTCATTTGAACAGAATTCACCTCCATTGTCACTTCTTAAAGTATGGACCTTGCCATAAAGTGATATGTCAGCTAAAAATATCTTTCAGTGGCATCAATTGCTTCATTTTTATTTTTAAGAAAATATGTAAATACAGACCCACTTAAATCATCTGTGAAAGCTATACTATATCTATGACCATTAATTGATGTAGGAGTGACAGGTCCAGCTAAGTCAACGTGGACAAGATCAAACACACCTTTAGCTCTAGAGTCAGATTTTTTGTTAGTGTTCTGGGTCATTTTCCCTAGTAAACATGTTGTACAATCAAGTTTTTGTTTGTTGGAAAGTTTCATCCCTTCCACAACATTCTCAGTTTTTATAACATCAGTGTAATTGCAGTGACCCAAAATTTCATGCCATTTAAATAAACTGGCAGTGTACTTGACACAATCTTGCCTGTAAAAGGCAAATAATATAATTTTGAACGACAGTGTACATCAAAATCCATCCCTCTATACTCTAGACAGGCTTTATTTGCTTGAAATTTAATCAATGCACCTTTTGCTGTACAAGTGGAAACAGACAAAATGTTTTGAGGAAAAAGGGGGATGTACAATGCATTTGTTAAAAAGATACTGGTACAAAATTATTACCACTATCTAATAGCATAACTTCTGCCTCTCCTTTACCTACTGCTAATTGATTTGATTTCACACCATTTGCTAATTCTATATAGTGTTCTGCTGGACTAAATGTATTGTCCCATTTAATAAAG
Source organism: Streblospio benedicti (assembly GCA_019095985.1). Lineage (NCBI taxonomy): Eukaryota > Metazoa > Annelida > Polychaeta > Spionida > Spionidae > Streblospio > Streblospio benedicti. The sequence goes on from JAGTTF010000635.1 coordinate 3,360, forward strand.
AGGTCTTTATCATTGATAATATGACATGTAGCCCCAGTGTCTATTAATAGATTGTTATTGGCACTGCTGTCAGTAGGCTCAAGTTTAGTACATACCGAGTTCTCGGACATTAAGAACGCGTAGCTGTTGTCAGAGTCTCTGTCTCGTTGGGTTGTTGATTCTGGTGCCGATCTGCCTGCACATTTGCTGCTTTCCACATTGTCTTGCAAGATTTTGTCTGATGCACATTTGGCGGAGTCTTTCTGTGCCAAACACTGTTCATTTGTATGTGAAGCTGATCGATGATAGGAACACCATTTTTTACTAGATGTAGAGTTCCATTTATCACTTTTGTTTTTACAATTACGTGCATAATGGCCATGACCATTACACTTGAAACATAATCTGTCAGATTGTAATTTTAACGTTCTATCTGCATCTGGTCTTGTTTGCAATTTCATTATGCTATCTACATCTGGTGTTGCTTTCATAGACATGGTTTCTTCAAATGACCTTAGCGACACTTTAAAATCAGCAAACGTCTGTTCATTTTTTGTGTTACAACTGTAATATAAGGTGTGTAGCTGTCTGGAAGGCCTTTAAGGCACATGGCTGTCAATAAGCCATCACTGATTACTTCACCTGCATTTTTGAGGGCCGCTGCAATCGTCTCTGCTTTTATGACATATTCAGTTGACGTTTCACTTTCCTGTTTTGTCAATGATGTCAGTTGCTGGTAAAGTGTGATCACGCGAGGTTTACCTTTGCCACGGTAATGCTGTCTAAGGATTCCCAAAGCCTTTTCACCATCGTCGATGGCATCTCTCATCACTAAGGAAATTGATGTAGTGTCTAAAAATTGTATTAATTCTGCAAAAACCTGCTCGTTAGAGTCTTTATACTTATTGATTTCTTTTTCAGCGGCTGCACGAATCTCCGTAGATGCACTGCTCCCCGCAGGTTGAGGTTTCTTCTTACCAAGGGCTGCATCCTTTAAGTTTTTTGTTCTTAGATAGCCTAGGAACTTAATCTCCCACATTTCATATTCATTTTCATCACCATTAAAGCACAGTCGTTCAAACTCACTTCTGGGCTCCATAACCTGTTACAAATTGTTGTACCTTCTGTAAAGACGTCTGTATTTGTTCATAACTTTTATTCAACTGAACGAGAACATATATACATAAAAAGAAAGAATATAGTATACAGACAGAAAGATGCAATAATAATATAGTACAATCATAGGCTACATTTATAGTCTGCAGACAATAATATATAATAATATATACATATTTATATAGCGCAACCCTCCAAAAAATAAATGTTCAAGTGCGCTGCATAGAGGAAATGTCCTCAGCCCTCGGTGAACAAATACGTTTTTAACATAGCTTTGAATTCGTCCAAATTTTCTATTTGTCTTATATGGAGAGGTAAACTGTTCCACAACAGCGGTGCCGCTTTGCTGAAAGCTCGGTCCCCATAGGACTTAAGCCGAGTAGCAGGTACATGTAGAAGCCTCTGTGATGCTGACCTGAGAGAGCGACCTGGTTTGTGTTGCTTAATAAGGTCTTTGAGGTATGAAGGCGCAAGGCTGTGAAGACGCTTGTATTCTAACAAAAGATGGCGGGCGGAAAATCGTAACATGAATATGGGAGTCGAGTCGCTCTGCCGCACCTGTATAATGTTGATTTGTTTGATTCTTTTGCTTGTTTAAAGAAGGGATGTTAGGGATACATAATGTTTACATTACTTCACATAATGCAAACTTGTACCATTGGCACTATTTGTGTTGACACACTGTAGTGTAAGAATAAAGGACTTAAGATACACGTGTACAACATTGTTCTCATAACTATGAAATAATTATAAGTATAGAGCACCAACTCTTTAACAACAGAACACCCCATCAAATGATCATCGTAAACCCTAGGGGTCAAAGTTTGGAGAAGAATTTGGAGACAAAACTGTTCATGATAATAACACATCACCCACATCACCCACTGTGGAAACCCAACCTCCTGATGCATACATTACTAGATATGGAAGAGTGTCAAGAAAACCAGATAGACTTAACATTTAGATGTTGGTGCTTACTTTGCTTTGTTCATAAAATCTGATTGTATAGATGTTATAATGTTGATTTGTTTGGTTATTTTGCTTGTTTAAAGAAGGGGATGTTAGGGATACATAATGTTTACATTACTTGACATAATGCAAACTTGTACTGTTGACACTATTTGTGTTGACACACAGTGGTGTAAGAATAAAGTACTTAAGATACAAGTGTACAACGTTGTTCTCATAATTATGAAATAATTATAGATATAGAGCACCAACTCTTTAACAACAGAAAACCCCATCAAATGATCATTGTAAACCCTAGGGGTCAAAGTTTGGAGAGAAGAATTTGGAGACAAAACTGTTCATGATCCTAACATTGACATACTACTGATGTCAACGTGTACATTTGTGATTTGTGTGTATGCTCGATGATTTTCTTGATTTTTAGATATTAATGAATGCTTTTCTGTTCCCTGCACAAATAATGCAACCTGTACTGACATGGTAGACGGGCACCACTGTACCTGTATTGAGGGGTTCATTGGTGTAAATTGTAATGAAATAGGTAGTATTTCTTTCATAATCCATTCTATTTACACGTTGATATCATTCTATTTGATGATTGACACTAGAGGTGGAACTACACTAGCCTTCCAATCTTGAGGCACTTTACCAAACAAACCTTCGAACGTGTGTGTTGATAAGTAGGTGAGTAAATTTGGAAACTTTAAACACACACTTGCCAATATATGTTGAACGGGGATAATAACAGACTTCGTTGAACCTACTTTCTCCCTGATAAAAGCTACCGTCAAAGACGCAGTCAATATAAGTCACTGACCACTGCTTACCACTAAGTCAAACAATAAGTCTGTTCTAGGGAAATTACACAACTCCCCTGTGGTCAGTTTGCACATGATTTGCGGTCATGTAGCCATGTAGAATCTATTGTATGTAAACAACCAAATTAGCCCTGAGACAAAGTCACCATAACAGCTCATCTAAGTTTCTATCACAAGGCAAAAAAATCATCATCTTTTAAGGTGCCGTGTGCCAGCGCAGGTACAAGTACTTCCTTTGATGATACCACCACATGTGTTGTGGTCAAGTGTTTATGAGTTACAATCATTAAGTAGTATGTAATTGGGCAGACAAAAGAAGCTGTTGGGTAAACTAGCCTATTTTTTGGCCCTTTAAAAAGGCCGAAATCTGTTATGGCAATGTTACGTGTCACACACCTCAATACAAATGTTTTGACTTGCACAGAATTATTGTCCACAATTATGTCACTCAGCAAAACATGAATGGTAACATTCGAGCACCTGTCCAATGAATTAAACAGGGTGATATGATTTTTTGTATCCACAATTTCCGGCCACCTGTCAACCAGTTTTGGCAGCATTTAGGCTCATTGAATATTTTTCTGACCTCTACAAAATAAAGTCTATTTTTGTATCATGTTTGAAAATGTATTATTTTCAAACACAATTTTCAAAAGACAAGCTAGATAAAAAATAAGAACATCACACATTTTTTCTGTATGTTTCCTGTTTAAAATCTTTAATCAAAGCTCTGTGAACTACATAAAGCAGATCCCAGATGCACTACTTTCCCCCCCCATTTCATTCTCTACTACAATTGGATGATCCAAATAGCTTTACTCCCCTATGTTTTGCTCAAATATGAATAAAGAAAATGTTATACAATATATATCAATGAAATGAGGAGTCCTTGGCGGATATTTTGGATTTTTCAGATTTGACCTTCAAAGAATGACCTTCTAAATCTGAAACCTACTTCACAGTGATAAATGCTTGGTTCATTCAATTTAAATGAATCAAGTACAAGAAATGATGAAGTTTAAAAAAAATTTGACCACAATCGCTCCAATATTAACAGTTCTATAGGGATTTTTAGGTTTTAACTTGATTACCTTATAAATAAAGGCAAAAATGTGGTTTTTGACTTCGTATTGTCATAATTTTTCCAAATGAGCATTAACACATTTTTCTTGGCTAGATTATTTTTCAAGCTGATCATATGTACAACATAAACATAAAAATTGACATTTTAAAATATATTTAGGCCGGTCATTTTCACCTTTTAGTAATTTTTATACAAACCCTTATAAAATAAGGGAATTTCTAAGGAAAATGTATACTGTAAAAGACCCTAAAATGACCGGACTAAAATTATGTGTAGAGCTTTGAAATTCAACATACAGTAAGTCAAAGTACAGTACTTGAAAATATTGCCCAGTAATTTCTTAGCATTTCACTAGATTTAGCAAACTTAATACAAAATATAATCCATTTAATGTAATCCCTGACCCAACTACAGCAAGTTAGAGCAAAGGGCAAAATTGAAGACAGATGTGTGAATATTTTTCTTACTAATTTGAATATCTTGGTCGAATAAAAAATGTTTTGGAATGGAGTTACTTGTACAACTTATCCATGAAGAGATACATACAAAGGAGGACATTGGAGTATTTTATTTACATAAATAGTACCTATTCTTCCTGCAATTTTCAGAGATACTTCAAGATGGCCGCCAAAATGGCTCAAATACTTGTCAAAAATATATCATGGAGAAGATATTGTTTTCTGTAATCATATCTATGACTTGCTTGGCAATTTCATTCTAGTTTTCCTTAAAGTACACTATATTCTATCATAAACATCAAAGTAGAGTTGCAGTACCCCCAAAATAATAGAAAAATCCAAGATGGCAATTACGAGCACAACAACCTTGCCATAGTCCTGCAGCAGAGTGAGGAACGTAATTTTGTCAAGCAATAGGTGTATTATGACTGATTATGTTAGAATACACCTTCCTAATCCTAAAACCACCAATGGCAGTTGTGCCACTCTTGGGGAAGATTCTTTATGGCCGTAATTCAAAATGGCTGCCGGGTGTCGAGAAAATCATTTTAAGCCATATCCCAGCTTCTAGTTGACATAGAAACTTGATTTTGGTGTCTAAAAGTATGTATTTGTGGATGGAGAATCCAATAAACAATATTGTTTCAGCGTTGTTATGATTAGGAAGGTCTATTCTACGATAATTACTCATAAAAAAGCTACTTTTAGACAAAATCACGTTCAACATTTTGCTGGTGGGCTACTAATAAGAAACGCAGGATTCTCCTTTATTATTCCACGTAAATACATTATTTTGGTATTAATCAAAGAATAGGTTTTCATGGCCACAGATATTAAATCAAAATGTTCTTTTCAAGTTGCATATATTAGTGCTGACAGTATTTTTAGAAATTTTAAGATGTGTGGTAGCAATATCACAAGCAGCAACTGCGATTTTCCATTGGTGCTTGTCACATAATAAGCATAATATTATTTAATAGTACTATACATATAGGCCTATACTATATAAAACGTATTTATTTATAGTATATAGGCCTAAATATAGTATAATAATGAAGAAATAATCATTTTATGTGACAAGATCCAATGCGATTTTCCATTTTCATTGCATTAATTGTAGCCGTCGAGGTTGTTACCTTCATTTTCTTCACTTCTGGCCATTTCGAATAAGCATCAATCACTAATAAAAACATGTGACCTTGAAATGGACCTGCGTAGTCAACATGTATCCTTTGCCAAAGCCCAGAAGGATATGTCCATGGATGCAGAATTGCTGCTGATGAGTTATGACTTATTTGTTGGCAAGTTTGACAACTCTTTGCTAGTGATTCAACTTCAAAATCCAGCCCAGGCCACCAGATGTAATTACAGCCCAACATTTTCATTTTTGCAACACCAATATGTCCTTCATGCAATTCATTCAATACAGCTGGACGCAATTTCTCTGGAATAATCACTCTAATACCCCACATGATACATCCATCATGAAGACTAAGTTCATTAAAGCGTTTAATATATGGTTCAAATTGTAAATCACTTTTTTCAACAATGGTACCACTTGACACTGCATCATGAATAACAGAGAGCACTGGGTCTTTCAGAACTTCTCTACGGATGTCGTCAGCAGTCACAGGTAACACTTCAATTTGAGATACACTGAACACATGATCTACATCTTGTTTCTCTCTCACTGTTGACTTCAATGGAAGTCGCGAAAGTCCATCCGCATTGCCATGAGCTTTGGTATTTTTATATTGAATCTCATAATCATGAGAGGCTAGTAGTAATGCCCATCTATGAAGCCTCTTTGCTGCTAATGTAGGAATTGGCTTTTCAGGATGAAACAACGAAGTCAGAGGTTTATTATCTGTAATTAAGGTAAAATGTCTACCATACAAATATTGATGAAATCGTTTTAATCCAAAAACGATTGCAAGCCCTTCTTTGTCAAGCTGCAAATAGCCACGTTCAGCTTTAGATAACGAATGTGACGCAAATGCAATAGGTCGTTCATCACTGTTGGGCAATAAATGTGACATTACTGCACCTGCTCCATATTCTGAGGCATCACTAGCTAACAGGAGTCGTAATTCAGTACTATAATGAGCAAGCAGAGCGGCTGAATGTAACGGATGTTTGGCTTCTTCAAGAGCTTGCATTTTTTGTCCACTTGAATACACTATCTTTTCTCAGTAAATTATTTAATGGAGCAATCACTTTCAACAAATTTGGCAAGAAGCGTCCGTAGTAATTCAAAAACCAAAGAAATGAACGCAATTGATCCACATTCTCTGGTACTAGTGCATCTATGACAGCTTTTATTTTATCTTATCTTGAATTGGTTGAAGTCCATCTTTGTCAATTTTATATCCTAAATACTGTACAGAATCTTTCATAAATTCGCACTTCATCTTCTTCAATTTTAGACCACAATCTTCTAATCTATGTAGTACAATGTCAAGTGTCTGTAGGTGACTAATATCATCTTTCCCAGTGACCAAAATATCATCAAAATACACTTGGACATTATCTAAATCTTGGAATAATATTTCCATGCATCTTTGAAAAATTGCAGGCGCACAGGTAATCCCAAACGGGAGTCTATTATACTGGTATAGACCCTTGTGCGTACTAATTGTCAGGTATTCTTTACTTTGGTCATCTAATTCCAATTGTAAATAGGCATTAGCAAGATCAATTTTAGTAAACTTTACACCACCTTCTAATTTAGCTAACATATCTTCAATTTTTGGAATAGGATAATGATCCATTTTCAATTTAGGATTAACAGTTATTTTGAAATCTCCACAAACTCGCACTGAACCATCCACTTTAGGAACTGGCACTATGGGAGTACCCCATTCACTATGTTGTACCTTGGTGATTACACCATTTTTTCTCCATCTCATTTAGCGAATCTTCTACTTTATTGCGAATTGCGTAAGGAATGGGTCAGGGGTTTGTGAAACACTGGAACTGCATTTTCTTCTATGCGTAAGCTGACTTGATACTTATTGAATTTCCCAATACCATCACTAAAAAGTTCGCGATGATTATGTAATATTGTATTTAGATCAATGTCAGCCCTGACTGAATTAATTGACTTTAAAACTGATCTGGGACACCAGTCGCGTCCAAGCAGCGCTGGACCCATCCCAGACACCACGTATAGTTCCATATTTTGCTGATGATATCAGGTTTATAGGTACGTTTGACGTACATGCATATATAGATCTACAGCCATACCCTGGCGCTATCTTTTTTTCCTTCTTTTTTTTTGCAAACTTACCTAACACACAAGTTAAAACACAAGTTAATAAAGTACAATTATAAACAATGTAACTAATTAGCACATATATGCAACAATACAACATTACTAACACAAACTAAACGTCATGATAAACCACACCTCTGTCACTTCAAGTCCAGCTGGTAACAAAGTCTTTATAACGGGAGTTAGGAAACCTTTTCCTGCCAGAGCGGCGCACCGCTTGCTTGTCCATTTCAGCGGCGATAGAGGTAGTGTCTGTTGAGGCTTCCTGGTTCACCATTTGATCCATCTGCGTGGCGTCATTGTCAATGCCATTCACCACTTTAACATCGGGTGACCGGTAGTTATCCAACGCGTCTTCCTGCGTGGTCGATCATCAACGTATCTGTAGCCTCATCACTACCAAGAACATTACCATCGCAACCAAGAACATTATATTCAGGGTCCATGTCATCATCATCTAAGTCAGGATTTTCAGCACTTGGTTCACGTGCTGGTACAGACACAGGTATCTTATAGCAGGAGGTCCGTTTAACTTGGTACAGCCGTTTCATCAGTGAAGATCCTGAAAACTTTTGCAAGTTGCACCATAGTCCATCAACTGAAGCAACTAGATAGCGATCACGTGTACGGTGCTTAGAGCCATCATCAATTAAGTACACTACATCTCCTTTTTTGTAATATTGGTGCCATGCGAGGCTGGGCACGCGGGTTCTTGGATCGCATACTAGGGCCATGGTTGGCGATGCGGTCAACATGTTGCGCTTCTATGAGAACTTCATCAGAAACTGAGTTGATTTGCGAGAAAGTATACTGGTCTCGCATGAACAGCATTTCACGTGATGACAAACCGCGTGAGCGGATTCTGGAGTTCAAGGTAGCTGTAGCAATGACTAGTTGAGTAGGCGTTACGGTGCCCCACCAGGAGAAACACGCTTTATTTCTGCTTCTAGCTCCTGAATGGCTTGCTCAGCAATGGGGTTCTTATTTTCATTTTTGTGATCGCCAATTTCAATGGTCACATTGTGGGAAGCTAAAAGTTCATCATCCTCAAGGGCTTGAAAACAAGGTGTGGGGTCAGTGCGTAATACTGAAGGCGGGCCCTGCAGAGGTATCAGTGGAAGCACAAAGTTGAAGTAACGCTGGTCTCGCACAATTTGCTGTTTCAGATTCAATCAACATTGACGATGTAAAAGATGTCACTGCTTCCCGTACCACAAGAATTTTTGTTGTGCCCTCCTCATAACATCGACTGCAAGGGCTCTACCAATGCCAGCGGGTGGAGATGATGTGCTTTGTTCCCGCTGATGTTTGGGGAAGGACCGCAGACTAACACAAAGTGTGACATGATTGAGTGAGTCTTTCAATGGCTGTCTTCATGTCTAAGGCAAGTAAAATCTGCCAACTACCTGACACAGCTGATGAGCGGATGGATGATTTAGTTTGATGTGAAGTGCCACTAGTAGACCATCAATAGCCGATCTTGGTACAGCAATGGCTTCGCGGGGGCCCTAACAAACTTGTGTCCCTTCACTACCAAGAGGCCATCGGATGACACTGTACAGTGCCTCAAGTACCTCTTGGTATCCCTCATCTTAGTAAGCGTTTTGTTTGGCCGGGTGCCATTTTTAAGGTATGCTACAGTCGTGGAGATGTCTTCACAGTCCTTTTTGGATTTGTAGCCATGCCTGTCGACTCACATATGGCATCGGGGGCGATGGTCCAGGAATATCTCTAACATTTAAGGTCACACACTGATATTTGTTGCAGCCGGTCCACAAAACAACACACCTGGCAGCTTTCATTTTCACAAGGTGGTACATTCCTACTTTCATAGTCTGCAACTAGGTTCTTGAATCCAGCAAGATGGCGGATGGATAGATGGAAGCGACTGGCCGTGGATAACATAAATACTCTTGGGGAAGTGCTAAATTCACTGGCAATTTTTTCATATTGGCAGCATGGCTTGCTGTCTGTGAGGCAAGGTGTGCTGATTGAATGATTAAGCCCAAAAAAACTTTCATAGTCAATAAGGGCACTCTCTTCAATGGAAACCATGAAATCTGATGTTTTTTCAATTTTTTGCACTGAAAAGCCGCTGGGAGAAGGCGACTGTTTCTTTTCAGCGTATAATGTTGCTCCAGCCGGGGTATTTCACTGCACCATCCGCGGACGAGCCATAAGTGGTCATCAGTGCGTGGTAAAGTAATAGTCTTAGCTTCCCCAGGTGTTTTTGCAGGCTGCTCGGGAAGGACTCCGTGAGGGATTTCAGACCAGGTAATGCCTTCTTTGGATTCACGACCACCTACTGCTTCATCCAAAGGGGTAATGAATTGGGCGCTGCCTGGAATCACTCTAGACAAGGCTTTATAAGCCCCCAATGAAGGACGGGAGCCCCTTTACTGTGGATGGTAGATCACAACTGCTGAGGCTGCTGAACAACGGTGAGTAGCGTCGATTAGAAGAGTGCCCTTCTCCTGCCAACCACCCCAAGAATTACGGTTTTAGCAGGGCAGATGACTGTCTTCTTAGCAGATAGCTTTTAGGTTTGCCTTATCCAAGAGATCGAGTACCCTTCCGCCAGTTTTCTCAGCAGGTCATCAACAGAGTTGCCTCCAACATACATATCGTCTGCTACTTTTGCCATGTACCCCTCTAGCATGCAGGACCTAATACACGGCTCATGACCTCCTCTAATGTAGTTTTCCGATCCTGGCATGCCCATTGCACATCTAGTATATAGCCCGAACACCACGATAGGGTGTCACAATTCCACAATACTTCATGGAGTCCTTGCATAGAGAGGTATTTGAAAATAGGCACTTGACATATCCGTGCATATCATATACTTCCACTGGGCAATGGTGCGGATGGTTGATTCCACATCAGGCATGAGTGAGGCGTAGGCTTTTGCAAAGCGGCCAATGTCAGCAAAATGCAGTCACCGTGCGGAATCTGCCATCAGACTTTTAACTAGAAATGTGGGGTTCACATATTCTACATTTATGCCCAGAGACTCTGGTTTTTGCAAGCACCCCTGTTCTCTTCAAGGATATCGAGATGTTCCTGGAGTAGCTGCATGTTCTTCGCCGGGTACAGTGGTAGGCGGCCACGTCTCTGTGGAGGTGAGTAGGCCCCATATTCACAACTGCTTGTACTGGGCCAAACGAGCCATTGTATCCTTGTTGTAACTGGGCCAAAGACATTATCAAAGGTAGAGTGTATGTCTTTGATTTCAGAACATTGATCTGCGTTGTTGAATATATTAGACGGGTCAATCGACACAGGTTGTGAGTGTAGAACTAGATGGGCTTCATTAATGTCATTTTTTGGTTGTCTGGATCACTAATGGTTTCTGTGTGTTTGTGGATGGCCATCAGTCAAGCCTGACGGCAGGTCGCAATAATGGCAGATGTGATCATGCATTTTCACAACTTGGAGCGGTGTCTGTATTATTCTGTATCCTCACCTTGTACCAACAGCATCATGTATGTTGTGGCCAAGCCATGGGGTAACAGACCCTACAGCAACTGCCTTTGCTCCATGGAATGAGGGTGGTAAACAGACATCAAGGTACTCTCCAGGATACACACAGATGCTCGACAAGTAGATCGCAAGGTGTCAAATGAGCAGAGTCGGACTTGCTGCACCCCCTCAGGGCTTGTTGCATATGGATAAGCACTGTCTTTGACATATACAATTTTTCTATTTGGCCCTCCGCATACACGTCATTCACCGATTGAAAAGGTGTTCCAGCTAGTATTGGGACATCTAATGTTCTGCTCACCAGGCCGTGGAATATGAGATCGGGGAGGTCTCTATTCAGCGTTACCTGTACTTCCCCTACTACATCAAGAGGGGGTAGCCCCATCTGCCTGGACTGCACGTTGTTTTGGCGTACATGCATATAGATCTACAGCCATACCCCTGGCGCTCATTCTTTCACTGTATCCAACCGCATACAAACTATTAGTGGCAGTTTGAGGTCCTCCGAATCGCTATCATTGGTAGTTATTGCCTGACATTCACCTTTCTTCTGAAGAGACTTCTCCCCCCCCGGCAAACGGAGCAATATGGCCCTTTTTTTCCACATTTATTACAGGACTTGTCACGGAAGAAACAATCTTTTCGGCATGATTGGAGCGACAATGCTTGCATTTGTTTTTGTATACCTTTTTGACTTAAACCAGATTGATTTTACAGCATTTTACACTTGTACTTGTCGATGCATTAAATTCAGTGCCATCATTGATGGCACTTTCCATGGCTAGAACTTTCTTACAAGCTTGTTGAAATGTCAGCTCTTCATGTGTCAGTAATTGTTTTTGGATTGCGGCATTCTTGAGACCACACACCAACTTGTCCCTCAATGCATTATCAAAGAAAAATTCCCAAACCACAATGAACGACAGTCGGCGAATTTCAAGCTATATTTTAACCACAGATTCATTGGGGCTGTTGATCTCGGCGATAAAACCTGTACCTCTCCTTATCGTCAGTGGTTTTGGATTCAAATGATTACTCATGATTTCATTGATTTCTGCTAATGTCTTAGTTGAAGGTTTGGCCGGTGCACACAATTTTTTTTTAATAATAAGTAGGTTTGTGGCCCCAATAGATGATAACAAGGCTGCCACTTTTAATTCATCTGTCACCGCATTGGCGGTAAAAAAAGATTCTACCTGCTCGAAAATAACTGACCAATCCTGGTCATTCAAATTGAAGGAATCAATCCTTCCAATCTGTCCAGTTGCCATGGTGGTTTAATTTTCAGTTTAATCCTCGTCACCACTTTTATGTATTTTGATAATTATCAATTGAATATTTAGTAAGCACGCGTGTTGCCTCTTATGAGGAGGCCAGTAATGGCTAATTTGCGGATTATTGAACAGAAACAGAAAGCACGCCGTGATATAACTAACGATTTATTTAATGACAAATACATGCACGAGATTCTAACGTTCGAGAGTAATATACATATATAGGTTTCCGAACCAATACACCACAACTACGATTCAACATTGACTAAATATCAGCAGGGAACTCTATAGAACATTGTTAGGGCTGAGTCATTATTTAAGATGTGGGGGGTCAGAAGTTTTCTTAGACATCGGTGTTTCTAACTTCAGTTCTAAAATCAAACATATGACCCACACATTGAAATATATGCCTGAATATGAACCTCAACCTCCCACTTTAGTATATAACTTTACCTAACATATGACACCCCCCCATTTCCACATGCCCTGTGTATGTATTATTATAGCATATGTCATATCTGCTGTACAAATTTGCAAAAATATTTAGCTGTGTTAAAGGAAACTAGTTTTCCCTGCTAATCAAATGCAATAAATAAAATGCAATGCACACTGTATATATTAACTTGTCATGATATGAAAGGACTGATGCTATTTAATTGAATTTAGAGAAAGCGATTTAATCTGTAATCTGTTATTTTGAAAAAAAAGTAAAAAAAATTTATATTGTATTTTCCGAAAATAAAAGTTAGCGGTATCGAAAGAAAATTAAACATAATATAATTCAATCTTGATAAAGGGTTTCATATTCCATTTCATAAGTTGCTTGCAGTTCTCAGACGATTGATCTAATATAAGAGCAGATGAGCTATTATCAAAAACTCTTAATTCAATTTAGCGCCAGTCCTTTCATATCACGGCACTTTGATATATTTTTTAAGCAGTAGAAATTTTTGGGAAGGCGCTTGTTACTTAAAGAAAAAACTTTACATCCAATCACTAAAATCCTCTGTCAAAATCAATTCAATTGCATGCGTTGGGTGTTGACATATGAAACTAGGTACAAAATTATAAGATATTTTATATAACCAAATGATTGGTCACATACCAAATAATAGATCAGGACATTCTACCAACATTTATTAAGATATATAAATGCTTGCCACTGCCCCCTTTCAGAAAATTTGCAAAATTTGAACATTTGACACCCTTCCCCTAGTAGAATTTCAAGAATCAGATTATTTGACCCCCATATTCTTCCATTTTAAACTTCTGACCCCCACAACTTCCACTTTGAAGCTTCTGACCCACCCACAACATTCAAATTCAAACTTCTGACCCCGACATTCAAATTCAAACATCTGACGCCCCCCCAGTTTTTCCGACAGCCAATGACTTAAATAATGACTCAGCCCTTTGGAAGAATCAGGAATATCAGAAAATTTAGTCACAAACATTTTGGTAAGATATTCACCATCATGCTACGTGATTAATGAATGCTAAACAACCTTCAACACTATTCTTGAACGTGTTCATTGTGTTGGTAATAGGTATTTATATACATGATTCTTTACATCACAACACATTTTACCTGCGTCGCCAACGGCAGAGCAGGTCTAGGGAACCGCCTCACTCCGTCCGTCCGTCTGTCCGTCCGTCCGTCCGTCCATCCGTCCGGTAAAAAGCTTGTCTGCGCTACTCCTCCTAAACGACTCAACATACAGCAATGAAACTTGGTATATAGCAAAACACATCATATGTAGATGTGCATATTGACAGGGAATTTTGATTCTCAAATTTTTATGGGAGTTATGCCTCTTTGAAATTAGAAATTGTGTGCATCTTATACTAATAACTTGTTCAAAAAAGCTTGTCTCTGCTACTACTAACGTGGTGGACCCAACATAAACATGTAACTCCGATTGGGTTGGTTGTGGGGGCTTTGCCCCGGAGTTGGGTTTAGTTGAGGTTGTCCAGGGAACGTCAAGTGGGTAGCCCCTCAGCCTTTCGAAATAAAAAAACGCAGGGTTTGGGGGTTTACCTTCCCCATAATAACATTGAGAAATAATTAAAAAATTGGTCATAACGTCCTCCTGCCTATGATACTGCTATCAACTAAAGAGAGGCTGCCAGAGTTGGGTTTAGTTGAGGGTGCCCGGGGAGTCCGTCAGTGGGTAACCCCTCAGCCTTATGAAATAAAAAAACGCGGGTTTGGGGGGCTACCTTCCCCATAATAACATTGGGAAATAATTAAAAAATTTGGTCATAATGTCCTCCTGCCTATGATGCTGCTATCAACTAAAAGAGAGGTGGTCTTCTTATATTTTAAACACTAAATGTGCTTCCTGAATGACTGTCCTGTTGAACACGAGAACATTATGTATAAATTCTAATTTCAATGTAATAGCAGTCAGTAGCTAACATATGCATTTATCTATCTCTGGTAGTTATGTCTCTTTGAACTTAGAAATTTTGTGCTTCTTATTAGCAGGGATATTATATTCTACAATTTTTATAGCAGTTATGCCTCTTTAGTCAGACTTTGAACTGAGGAATTTTTTGCCTCCCTATACTAATAGCTTGTCTCTCCTACTCCTCTTATACTACTCAATATAGAGCAATGAAACTTGGTTTATAACAAGAAATTCATATGTAGATGTGCATATTCATAGGAATTCCTATTACGCACGACGCAGGTCCAGACATCGTTAAGTCTTGCTTGTTTTCACTTACATTGACAGCTATCTGTTGGCATCGTTGGAATTACACTTCTGCGCATGGCAGGAGGTCAGTCCCGCTTATCCCATTGCCGAGAACCGGATCATAAACTCGTGAGAGTTGGTGGCCCCCCTCGTCATGGTTCATGACCTGCCTGTACGTTCAGATATTCACTGTCTCTTTGATTGTCCTTGTCTCCCAGTCACTCTCCCTGTCTATTACACTTGCACCTTCCAGTCTATATCATGATTGTGTTGGTTCACGTGGTCCTTGATAGCACTTTTGTTACGTTCCATCAGGAATTCCTTCTTTGTCGCCCTAGTAAATGCTAATTTCTTATTCACTTCTACATCTTTCAAATTTTTCTTTCATCCTTGTCCCAAAACTTTCTTCCTATTTCCCCAATGTACACTTGGTCACATGATTTAAATGGAATTTTATACACTATTTCACACTTGTCCAACTTATCCACTTTGTATTTCGGGTGTACTAGCAAGTTCTGATTGTCTGTTTGGGTTTGACAGCCGTAGACAGTTGATGTTTATTCAGTATCCTGGATATGCCCTCAGTCACACCTTTCACATATGGTAAGATTACTACACCCTTTGATCATTCACCTTCCTTTCTCTTATTGATCTTGTCCATATAGTTTTTCAGCTTAGGTCGCTTTCTGGTGTTTCACTCTCTTAAACGTCCACTCAGGATAGCCACACTTGCTCAAAGCTTCAACTACATGTTGTTCCTCTTTCTTCCTGTCTTCCTCTTCGGTCACTATCTCTTCACATCTATCCAAGAGAGTGTGAATGACTCCCAACTTGTGTTGGAGTGGGTGGTGTGAAGAGAAATGCAAATATTGGTCAGTATGAGTCTTCTTTCTGTATACTAACACTTTCACAGTTCTGTCTTGTTTTCTCACAATCAGAGTATCGAGAAAGGGATTGAGCCCTCACTTTCCTCCTTGTGAGTAAACTTTATACTCCTGCTTTCATCAACCATGTTTAGATGGTTTGTGAGGTTTTTGTCTCTCCAATATTTATTTTCTCTAATACATCATCACATAGCGTTTCCACATATGAGGCTTACAGGTTACAGGGGCAGTAGCTATTGTTTTTGGACTCCAACCATTCCATGTATAGGTTGGCCACTATGGGTGATACAGGGCTCCCCATGCAGTCCGAACTTCTGCTGGTATAACTTGTCTCGTTTCGAATTGAAAGTATGTTGTTGTGAGTATAAACTCACACAAATCCATAACGTCATCTGGACTCAGTAATGTTCCTTTCTTCAGAGTCTTGTCATTGTTCAGTCTGTCTCTAATTATCTGGATGGCTTATCAATGGGAGTGTTCGTGTGTAGAATATTCTGTTCCATACTGATTGTATATTTGCTGTGTATAAACTGTTGTCTATACTATATATATTACTGTATATAACATATGTTTTTAGCAACAGACTGGTCAAAAAAACGGGTGGATTTTCCTACTCCAAAAATATTGCAAGTGTTCTGATGAAAAAATACCAAACTGTTGCACGAATGGATGGCAACTTGTGAACTGGATCTAGGTTTCAACAGAAGCAGAATTGTGCTATGCACCAGTTGAGGGCAAAACTCTCGCAGTGGTTTTATGCTCTAGAGAAGTGCCGGATTTTTCATACTTGGATGTCCAAACTTGGTTGTTGCTGTGACCACAAGCCCTTGGTAAATATTGTGACTAGGCAGATTTTCAGAAAATGCATATTAAATGGTGGAGGCATTTCATGTTTACGGCTGGCAAATAACTTTTAGATGTATTTTTAGGTTCTAAATTGATCTAAGGTGTTTACCTGGCTCGATTTTCAACCGTTAACCTGTATGAAAAAATTCAAAATGGCCGCCACCGCATCATGAAAAATCACATTTAGCCTTATCTTTGGTACTAAACATGGTAGAAACATAAATGAAATATCAAATGTATGTTTCTTGGCACAAAGGAATGCATTGAGATCATGATCAAATCTTAAATATGTCCAGAAATCAAGATAATGACTGCATAATTTAAAATTTACCACTATTTACATGCATAATGTCCCGTCCCACCATCATGCATTATTGGTTTGTGGCATATCAATGATATACATTTGATGCCATTTTTTATTGTTTCTATCTGTGATATATGTATTTGAGTGTGATAAAAAAGTCAAATAATGAAAAAAATCAAATGTCCACATTTTGTTTATTTTTTATTTTGTGTTGAAAACAGCTAGTAGCACGCAGGTAAGACTCCTTTCGTGTGAAATGCTGACATCTGTTGCCGTATGTGTAACATTTGCAGGCCTCAATGCATGGTAGGCTATTTTTTCTGCAGCTACTTGCCTTACTTAGGCATCCTTTGCGGCATCCACAAGGTAAGATTTCTGCACAGTTTTTGGGATGGGCGGAAGGGAGAGAGTAGACGTGGTAATAATTGACCATTTTGCAATACCAACCCATTTCGGTAATTGTGGAAAGAATTGGTGATGTTTTGTGAGCTTGTATCCCAACACTTGCTTGATAATGACTCCTTATTATGTGGAAACATGCTGCGTCTGCAGTTGAGGTAACGCTTCCTGTGGTCATCCCATGCAGAACAGTTTCATTCTTGCTTCATCCCATGTTTCCCTTTTCGGTACATGGTATATCTGGCAGCTAAACTTCTCTGCAGATTTTGATATGTCATCAGTCAACTGGCCCCTTCCCAGTTGGCACAAATTTTCATGGTGCTCCTGAAGCACACGCCATGCCGCCTTCTTGCTGTGACCACTAAATTGAGACACAGTGTCACATCCAGTGATTGCGTGATACATGAGTATTGATGATACTTGCTCATTGGGTAGCTGACGACGAATATCATGTACTGGATATATTTTGGATGTTTTGATGTGCCAGCTTTCATAACTTTGAACATCCCATTTTGTCAAAAGTGAGAGAGCACTAAGCGCAAAGTATATCAGTATCCCGTACTGACACAACCATCGGCTCCATATGAGCATGGATACAATGTGAAAAAATACGTGTATCAGCTTCCTCATGATCAGCCTCAAGCATGGATAAATTGAGCGATGTGTCCAATGACTAAACAATGGTAGTCTGTGAAGCCTCCACCAACAAGGCTGCACCCATTTTGTATACAGCTTCAGCAAAAGCCTCAGCATATTGCCCAAACGCATCCCAGATGCCATAAATCACACACAATACCAGCGCTGAACATAGGAATGGCTGGAGAACCACATTATGTGAACATCACAACTGAATGGTTCACATAATCAATGGCTGAATGCCCATCAGCAAAGAAAGCCCCGCGAAAGACCTGGTATTCATAATGACAAGATGTACTCAGGAACCAATGCCTTCTTTGACATTATTCAATCAGAAAACTAGCACAGTCAATCCAAAGCAAACATCATTGGGGTACCTATCCATAATACAAACTCCTCCACACGATATAGGACACACTTAACACTGCTGTGAGTAGGGTGTTGCATGTAGCTCGATCATTGAAATTTAATCATGTAGTTCTGACAGTGGATGAGGGC
This sequence comes from Streblospio benedicti, assembly GCA_019095985.1. Lineage (NCBI taxonomy): Eukaryota > Metazoa > Annelida > Polychaeta > Spionida > Spionidae > Streblospio > Streblospio benedicti. The sequence continues at coordinate 22,081 of JAGTTF010000635.1, forward strand.
CTTTATCCAAGTTGATGGAACTTAAGTGGTCTGTTGATCAATACAAAAAATATACTGATACCTTGCCTTGGAGGACTGCACATAGCAATGAATTTTCCTGGAGTCATAGGCCACCACATGGAAGAATCTGGACATTGTCTTATAACCTAAGAACCCTGATACCATCACACACTCAACAGATGTTCCATGTAACCGTGGACGACGACGATGATGATGCATATACACACAATGAAGATACCAAAGGACGCAGGACCAAAGATGATCGAGATGAAGGAAGATTGGCAACATCACTTAGGCAATATGGAGTGTTCCAGAACAAGATAGATACACTACAGTACATGATCAACAAGGATTTAGCCAGTGAAGCTATTCAGGAGTCTTTGCTTGGAGCAGAACACTTGGTAAAAAGCAACTTGCGGAGTTTGTTGAAAACGTATTTCTGTAGATCCAGATAACCAACATGCTGCTTTGAAGGCTCCCATTCACAAGAATAAAGCTGTTACATTTGCTTCCCTATACAGAGTTGTACAGGACTTCAAAGAAAACAAAGCGCGATAAAGATAGACAAAAACATCTTACAACGGCTCATCACAGCTTACAGGGCTGGTCGTGAAGTTGACTTGAGCAAAATCTTTAACGCATGAGATGATGTCTGTACCGCTATCTCTCGCCACAATCAGTGGCACACTGTGTTCACCAGACAAGTCTCTGCTAGCCAACGTGTTGACCAAAGAAATACTGACACCGCCAATTGTTCTATTAGATGGTGGACCAAGTTGTTTGCGGTGTCATACATCACTGGAGCACTGGCAGTGTTTGGTTAAATGGTTAATGAATAATGATTAATAAATTGTAATACATAGAATGCAAATACAGAAATGAGACTCAATTGAAGTCTAGTTGCCAGTATGCTAGCCCGGTCTAAGATGGTGTCTCCGCTTACTGAGTAAAGAGTGCTGTGTGAGGGTTGTCTAGAGAGATGAGGGATGAGAGATGAGAGGTTTAGAGGTAGCAGCTATGTAGAGTTACGTTCAATCATTCTTGATGTGTATTGAGAATGTTACAGTTTTGATACCCATACCATTGTGTGCAAAAAACAAGAAAATATCAGCTTGTCTCGAAGTCATTCAGTCAACAACACATACCTTGCAGCAGTGAACACACTTCGGTGTGCCATGGAGGAAGATTCGGAGATTGAACTTTCCCTGGCTACATCCCCTAATACAATTGATCTGTTGCTATAACATTTGTGCGAGTGCTACATGTTTGGCGGTTTTCAACTTCCCTGGAGAGCCCTGATGCTGTGTTGTGCCCTGTTGCTGTGCCTGAGATGCTAGCAGATTTTTCCTGACGTATGCCGTGGCCAAGACCGCAATTGATGCCTAACGATCTGATGCTGCCAGCAGAGCCTGTGTCGACCCTAATGAGTGTGCTGCCCTAACGAGTTTGTTTTGTAAGTATAACTTTACTTTGTTTGGTGTTTATCCTCATTAATCAACTGACTTTGCATTTGTAAACGTCTTACAGTTAATTATTTAGCAACGAACTTTGTTCGTGCTAAATGATTGTATTAGTGAGTTTGGGGGGGGGTAGAGAGGTTGCTTCAAAAGTAAATTTATATATGTTTCTATTAGAAGGGATTTTCGAGATTTTTGTTTTTTGGTGGAAATTGTATTGAATTACACGTCGGGCCCGAAAATTTGGCAGTTCTTTAATTTTACAACATTTAATCTTTATCATCACTAAGCAATAAATATAGTAATGTCGTTGTTTGATATATGTATTTTATTCTAGAATAGCTCGTGACCAAATCTAACTTCATGGGAGAATTTAAGGCCATGTTAAAAATACTTCAAATGCTCCATTTTCACTCGTAATAAAGCAACATACTGCGTTTTACCCGGAAATCAGGGTAAACCAGCAGAATAAAGTTCAACCACATAAAAAAATCAAAATATATTGTTACCTGCACCAGCCGGCTGCATAAAAAGGTTCTATTATTCAAAGTATTGATGCTGATTCTTATTATCACACTTTGAGACCATAATATTCTACATATTTTAAGAAATCTATCGAAAACTCCCCAGATCAAGATGACAATAATGCTCTTTATTATCGCCCTCCCACCTGTCTTCGTATAAAAGCGCTGTCACTAATCTGCAACAACGATGCGCTTGACTAAGGCTGATTCTTTGAAAGGCATAAATTATGATAATGAGTGTTTATATTTCGTGACCTCCGTTGTAGGTCAGGTCAATCGAGCCAAGAGCCGATTTGATGATTTTTTGTAGTGCAGATTACAAGGTGCCCGTTGACATATAGTAGCCGAAATAAAATTGCGTTTCAATATGACTTTGATAAATACGACATATTTTAAAACCATGCATATCATTGAAATTTATCGCTCACTTTGTTTTACATGAGAGAAAAAAGCCAAAACAAATTGAAATTCTTACATACTTTAAATAAAATAATTAATATCTTGATTTGTTTTTCTGGTTTTTGAGTTTAAAATTTGTTTGAAGGAAAAAATGTCTAGATTACGAAAATGATATTTATTTTCTGACAAAACACTCCATTGTAAACTATTGCTAACAAACATGTTTTGGCGATTTTAAAGAGGCCGAACTTGAACCAATCTGTTGTCAAATGGAACCAAGAACATCTTTCTAGGTGTAATATTAATCGAATAATCACCCTACTGAACTCGTGTTTGATTATTACTATTAGTCATTAGATTCATGTGACTGTCCTGAAGCAACATAAGCACTCGTTGTGAAATAGTTCACCACTGACACAGCCAACAGTCAACATGGCTGAAACGTAGTAATTTTTTGTGGTTTGACAATATTTTCTTTAATATTCAATGCAGAAATGGATACACTCTTGGTTATTGTTATTTATATTCTTTGTAAAGCTATAGGGAAAATCATTGCTGCTGCTATAACATCTGTAGGATATCATTCAGGTGGGATATTGTCCCGTTTTTTATAGTGTTGCCATTATCACTCACTGACCAAAATTTGAAAATTGATGATCCTTATAAGTCAAAATCCCTTCTCTAGGAATGAATTTTAGGGCTTTAAAAACTCGACCTATACGTGGTTCTGGACGGTATCATCTCTATATGTAATGATTCACTGGGTGACTATTGTGTGTATTTATAATAATTTTCTGACAAATAGGAAATTACATTACTTTCAACTGTCATCAATTATAGAACTGTCATTTTACAGATCTATGATGATGGTGCATGGCTACCAGTGATAAAACATCTACGTGTAGGAGTCCTTTTTCAAATCTGATAAATCATCTCAAAGGCAAAGGTGATAGGAAGTAAACACAGTATTCAGGATTTGAATATATTCTTAAAGGCTATTTCAGGTTCAGATATTTCTTTAAATTTTATATACTGTCTAGTGAATACAGGCTGATTGATCTGTAGCATGATTGTTCAGACTGATTGATCTGTGTAATCTAAATAACTACAAGTATGTGGAGTACTAAATCTAGTAACTACAAGTATGTGGAGTACTAAAATTGAAATCTGACATTTTATCTGCCCTTTTGTACTTTGACTTTTTAATAGTTTTTTATGCCTTTGCAGTGCATTTTAGCTCCATGTCTACAGTAGACGCTGTGAGTTGTAATCAATAGTTGAATCCTGGTGAATAGGTGCTTAAGCTAGACATAAAACCTTACAGCCAAGAGAATCCTTCCATCTTAGTCTCCTTGTATTCATATTGTGAACGTCTTGCATTTGGAATGTGTTTATGACGGAGACCATGGAATAAAGTGAATGTTAATATCCTTGAATTTAGCTTTAATATTGCTTTTTGATTATATGTAATAATTTATCTATTATTTTAATTAGATAATTAGATAATTAAAGCTTTAATATTGTTTTTTGATTATATGCAACCAATTTTTATCTATTATTTCAATTAGATAATTTAAAATTGTCATCTAGTGTACATAAAGTTAAATAAATTATTGATAGAGTGATTATTAGTTTATCTTACTGTGTATATTGTTAACAGAAGAATTAATAATTTTAACGATACAAATTCTCAAAGTAAATTCTACAAATGCTAAGGAAATACGACATGAAGAATTAATTTCAAAGAACTACATAACCAAAACAGGCCCAGAACTTAATTTTGTAAATGGAAGATTTACTGTGTCCCAGTATTCTAAAATAATACTATTTTGTCTACAGAAATTTGGTTATTTCTTTTCTTATAACATAGAAAATGTCTCTACATATAATTCTACAGAAATTGATTAACGAGGAATAAGCGTTCGTTTGCTAAATTTGAGGGTATACCTCTGTTTAGTTAATTCATATTTATTTGAAATAAAGCATAAGAGTAGAAACTACCTTGTATCTAATTATATTTCATTTTACTTTTGATCGTGTTATCTATTGACAATAACAAGGCAAAACACAATTATCTGTTGTATTAATTTTGATTGATATGTATCATGGAATATGAAGTGATTCTGATAGAATTAGTGATATTGGAGTGATGGAGATGGAATATTTGGCTGATTCAGATTCCCCTGATTGTGTGTCAAAGGCAAAGATGACAGTAATGATAAGCACACCTTTAAGCACATGATTTACATAGCTTTTTATTTCCTCACTCTATTAATGATATCCAGAAATGCTCTCCGACTTGGCTGTCAATATATAGAACATAAAATGACAATATTTTTTGATAATCAATATGTGGTTGCGGAATTAGATACTGCTCATTGTATATAAAATTAACTGCAAATTAATTCATGTCTAAATGAAACTGAGTATACCTGAGTTATTATCATCAGATAAAATGGTGACACACAAATCATCACAAATGCCCTACCATAGACATCAGAATTTTGAATGAGGCTTTTACACCTCTAAAGAGATGCGATGGATGCAGAGCTGGAAGAGTTAATGCAGATGGTTAATGATTTGGAATCCCAGATGTGGCTAATGATTTACAGAATCTAAGCTAATAACAACAGATGGACGATCATTACACGTAGTAGTTTCAGAGCCTGTGCTTACCATATCCCAGCCTATTAGATTACACACACATGCAACCTAATAAGAAAACAGACACTCAATGAGGCCATGATAACTTTTCATATGCTATTGATATTCAAGAGTGGAAAATGGTATTGTGTGAATTATACAGTACCCTGCCCTGATGCATTTCAGTAACAGGAAAATGAATGAAATGTCAGATGTCATATTTTGAGTTAACTCATGTACCTCTCCCTGAAAATCGAGCAGCTTTACAGCCTATTTGTGAATAATTCTTTAAAAGCTGTTAATGGTAAGATGATGAAAAATACGATCACAATATTTGCCATGTTAAACCATCATTACGGAACTCCTAGCTAATTCACCGCCATTTATCTGATTTAATGACTATAGAAACTGGAAGCAAATGAGACAATATATGAATATTACCTTCTGGTTTCTCCAAATCAACAAAAAAGTGGCAGAAGCATTTCAACTAAATTTATTCATTAAAGGGTTTACCATTTGCAATGCAAGTCAGCTTCTTAGTTGCCGTGTTAAAAAGGAGGCTTGTGATTTAGTGGCGTGTTTGTCAAACATATAGTGAAATAAGCACTCAAGCAGTTTCTCAGTTTGAATAATTTTCTAAGACAGAAGAAACACAGGATGCGCAATATTACTGTCAGAATTACAAAATGCCAAACCATGATGATTCCTTTGATACATGTACACTAGAAGTCAGCGAGAACAATTCAATAATAGGTTTGATTGTCATGAGGGTTTCTTCCACCGTTATGCAAGTGTGTGTCAGCTGTACACACCCTCGTGTATTGCCATAAGTAAATGGTGCACGCTGGTAAAGAGATGTCAAAAGTTTGGTCATATAGCACGTTATTGCCTATTTTGGAATAGTAAGATAAACCCTTTATGCCTACGCATGCCCAATTTAGTGCCCTTCATACTAAGCAGATATAGATATTATTGCCAAAGATGTAATTGCTGCCATGAATATGGTCATAATTTAACTAGATTTATAGAAATGGGAATGACATGCCATTTGACTTTTCAAACCGAACCTGTTATTAGGGTCATAATAATGATACATATACTTGAAAAGCTACATGGATATGATACATAATTAAAATGAAAATATTTGTGCATGCTTTTGTGTTTTATTCTGCATTGTGTCTACTTCCTCCATCTTGTTGCGGTTCTATTTCCAGGTATTGGCGTCAAGTGTGAAGTGTTTATTTGATGCCATCAAATGTACTATAATGTATAATAAATGTATGTAATATATATATATATATATATATATATATATAACATATATATATATACTATATATATATATATACTCTTATATATATATATATATAACCAACAACATATATATATATATATGCTTATATGCCTGCTCTCTTATATATATATACCGTTATAAACCAAGCATACTCATTCTGTGAAAACATTGTCTATGTAAGTAAGTAGTAAAAATAAATAAAGTTTTATATATATATATATATATATATTGTTATATAAATGAAGTGTGTGTGTTAGATTATATCTTTATCTTCAAGCAGATTTCCAAATACCTTGAAACTTTGTGGCAAATCGTCGCCCTTAACTTGATGGGTGCACAGGAGAATAGATTATGTTACTTTATGCATCCACTGCTACAAACAATTCTGAATTATTTTTCAAAATAAATAGATATGCTCATTACAAGGCCATGTTTGTGTAGCCTAAAACGTTAAACGTGCGGGTTTCTGCATATACGTCATACGTAGTACGTTACGGGGCAGAATAAGCGGAACGTCTTTCTTGCTACAGCTAACGTTACCCGTTGTTAGAGAAGGTGTGTGTCCATATAATCAATTTAGGGGAGGGGGCAACAATGGCTGGTGGTGGAGCATTTGGCATGTTCCAGATCATCAATTTCAACCTGAGAAGTAGCAGAAAAAAGAGGTGATTGAGATGCACATTTAATAGTCTGCACGTGTTTATCAGTAGCAGTAGCTGGACTGGGATATTAGAGGGATCAAGCATTGTCACACGCATGAAACCAATGTCACATATGAAGCCATATATGATGGGGGTGTATTTAATCTTTCCGAGACCTGTATAGTGACGGGGAGCTGGTGTGAGGGATGTGGGACAGGGGAAAGAATGGAGGGAGGAGCATTTAATTTGTTCCAGATCTCATCCATTTCAACCAGAGCAGCAGCAGGAAGGGGGAGCATTAAGCATGGACCTGTTTAGATGGGATGGGGCAGAGGGTTGGGGAGAGAATAGGGGTGGGGGGTGGTGGAAGGAAGCCGGTAGGTATAGGTGGGACATTGAATCTGCTCCGCAACGACACCATGGGTGCAGTAGCTGGGGGGAGGATATTAGAGGATCAATCATTGCCATATTTAGTACATTTAGTGTGTAAATGGTGAGACATATGGCGATGGGAGGACAGTGATGGAGGTATTTGAATCAAGCCACAGACCTGTATAATGACTAGAACTGGTTCTGGAGCGGGGATATGGGACAGGAGGAAGGATGGGGAAGGAGCATTTAATGTGGTCCGGATCTCATGTTTCAGCCCAGCAACGCCGGGTAAACAGCTAGTATTATATAAATGTATGATAAATGTAATATATATATATATATATATATATATATATATATATATATATATATATATATATATATATATATATATATATATATATATGCGTTATGCGTACTTTTAAGCATACCTCATTCTATGAAAAACATTGTCTATGTAAACTTAGTAAGTAAAATAAAAATAAATAAAAGTTTTATATATATATATATATATTATAAATAGGGGAGTGTCAATGTTAAGTTGTATGCGCAACATCTTCAAAAACAGATTTCCAAATACCACAAACTTTGGCAAATCATTCTTCATAACCAGAGGGTGCAAAAAGAATATATTACCTGTACACATCCTACTCTGTGAACAATTCTAATTATTTGTTTTTGTGTAAATAAAACGTTAAGCTTGCTTGTGGGTTTCCTCTGCATATACGTCATCGTAGTCGTTACGTAATGTATAGCGGGCACGTCTTTCTTTGCTACAATAATGTTACCCGTCGTTATGCATACTTTAAACATACCTCATTCTATGAAAAACGTTGCCTACCATAAATTTAGTAAAATAATAAAATAAATAAAAATGAAATGAGTACATACAATCCTTGACCCAAACTACACTAAGCACCGCTTGGTAACAGTATTAAATTATTGTACATTATACATTGATACTCATCCACGTAATTAATTAATTTATTTAATTAATTGAGTAATAATTTCAGGAATTATTTGAAGATCTGTAAGCATAGCATAAGCCGGTGTAGTTCAAGTGCCCGTCATAGGCTCCGCAAACGCGATCACTCACGCGTCTGACAGCATACGTGCAGAAAACTTAATGCATGACACCATATAAAACATATTTTTGGCTGTTGGTAATGCGATAACGCCATCATACGTTGAGCTAAAAGGGCATTCCAAACTTCTGCTCCGTGTATTACAGCCCTCCCACATTTAGCACCATCTATCATTTTAATATTTTACACACACACATGATTGCGTATAAAACATATGTTCCCATAACGTATTGCATGCATTAGGAACTCATTTTGTGTATGCAGCTATGACTGTCCCAAAAGGATACACACAATTATTGAAGATTCTAAAGCGCTGTTTTGGTAAGGATAATGCCATTTGCTTTTTAATGTCATTTCTCTCATATCCTATAGGTTTTCAAATGTAAAGGAGTGAAAAGCCCGTTAGATAAATGACATTCACAGGGATGAAAGACAAAATTCAAGGTATGTTCATTTCATATCGATAAACTTCTTGAAAAGAAGAAAAAGTAGGTATGGTTGTAACTGAGTATCAGAAGTATTTTCATCTGTTCAAAATATAAAAAGCCACTTTTGTCTATTAGCAAATCGTAACAAGAAAATATAGAAAATATGTTCTTTTCATCAGCTTAATTTTATTCGTTATTTCATGGAAATGGGGTACATTTTTGAAATACAAGGCAACGAGCCATAAAACATCTCTATATTTATAATCATGGCATGGAGGAGGTGAAGTGGATGAGCACATAATAAAATTTTACACACACTGATGGCGAGGGAAATCTCATATCTATGCGGATTTTCACAATGGACAGTGAACTATCACTTTCAACTTCACAGCTAGAGAATGCATTTTTCTGGCTTCCCTGCCTGCATGGTTTCATGCATAATAAAATCTATAAAAAGTTTCTATGGATCATCAAAAATCCACAATCTTAAGAACAGCAACATTTATGGGTGACATCTAATTCTAAAGAACATAATAAAAAGACTCTCATGCAGCCCATCAATAAAACCACAGACATAGATAATGACAAAGTTGATTTTCTTGGACTCTTTCAAATCATCATCAGCAATCATGAAACAGTGAATTTTAAAAAGACAACACACTATGTGGTTGCCAAAATATGTATTTTTTTTTACCTATAGCTTGAGCATGAGGGCCTTTTACATATGATTTTTTCAGGCTTACAGCTGCATCATGCACAACCAATATTGCTTCATTGTCAGCGTGTCTGTTAAAAGCTCAATGTAAATAATTAACTATATTCTTATTAAAATGTATAGCCTGTGTGTTTGTTTATCATTATTCAGGTTAAATGAACCTCCACCAATCAATGCAAATATTGTGTTTCAATACATGGATATGATATTAGTGGCACAATCTGTTAAAATCCATTCAGTGCAGTAATGTGGTAGTGAGGTGGCTTCCAGTGATTCATCCCATGTGATCTCATTCATATCAGTTTAGGATTTCATGTTTCAACCCGAGCAACGCCGGGTAACCAGCTAGTATATATATATATATATATATATATATATATATATATATATGTAACATATATATATATATATATATATATTATATAACAACTAGCTTTTGTTATACCTTGGGTCTTCAGTGTGAGGTTGCAGCAACTTACGCTGAGAGTATAAAATATGGCCATAGTAAATTTACTGGACTAGGTTTATTATCACTTATTTTACACCTTGTTGTTGTTGTTAAGCCCTGTAGGATTAGGGACTCAGTATAATTGCCAGCCGTCTCTCAGTTTCCTTGTAGGCATGTACGTAGGAGGCTGTAACCTATTCCTTTGAGATAGGCCTTCTTCCCCCTCTGGCCAGAGGGCGGTGGCGAGCCCCCCCTCCTCCTGGGACCCCGTGGCTTAAAGGGGCGCCCCTGATGTGTTGCGATGTATCAGCTTGTGCAGTCCCCCTCCCCGCGTAGGGAGGCCTGTGCTTCATTGAAACCAGATTTAGTCACCCAGGCTTTTCTTGGTCTACGCTGGACGGTGGCTTACTATGCGTGGGGGTACCAGTTAACAACAAAGGAGTAGCAGGGGTTAACATGTCGAGAGGATCGATGCGTCGATCGTGGCGTCTAACCTCGGGCCTAGTGGCGTCATGGCGGAGGATGTCCAGCGCTTGTCATGAGGCCCAGGGACCATGGAGGTCTGGCGCAGCGACAGTTGTTTACAGTTTGGTGCCGTGACCAGGATCTCGCGACAGTACGCTTCGAGGCGCAGTGCGGGTGGAATCTGGTCTGCGTAATCCGGTACCCGACGTTCTAAGGGGTGACTCTGCCGGAATTCTCTCCACCCACACTAAAGCTGGTTTTGAGTGCGGGAAACAACCGCCCAGCTGCCGGCTGATCAGCAGAAGCACGACCCTGTACTCTTCCAACGGTCCCTCTTCACCGCCCCACCCGAGGGTGAGCGGCGACCAGGTCGGCCCTGCTTCTGGTGTCGGGGACGATAGCTATACCGCCCCCTTGTCCTCTCCGTCTGCTCCGCTTCCGCCTCGCTCTCGTCCGTCTGATCCTGCCATTTTTCGGGCTGCACCAGGTATTGCGGGATAAGCTCAACCTCCCAGTCGACGAATTGGCGCGCCGTGCGCCTCCATAATTCTGCCCGCTGTTTCTCTTGGCCCGGGACTATTACCCCGTCCAAGATTCCCTTCCACGCCTGTCGGCACGCGTTCGCGCCCTCGCGCCCCTCTTCTGCGATTTTCTCGCGAATAGAGGCGGCATTGTTGTGTAGCACCTCGAGACAAACACGTTCCGCGGTCCCGAGGGTCAGGCGGTAGGCGTAGGAGTCACACTCCCCCACCCACTGTAGTGGAAGTCCTTCTCTTGTTCCTGGTGGGAAGTCGCAGACTGGCCCCAGAAGCAGAACACGCTCGGTGTCGCCTCCCATAAACCTCTGCGACTCCTCTAGGCGGCACAGATGATTCCATTTCATCTCTTGTACCCCATGGTGATGTGCAGCCCGGAGGTACTCCAACGAGCCCTCCCCAATGCCGTTGTCCTTGTACTTGCCTTTGTCGTCCTCAATGCGCCCTGGGTTCGTTTTCACCGACCCAGCCATGTCGCCTCGCCCTGCTGGGGCTGGCGTCACCTTCCTCTCGCTCCTCGGTGTCGATTTTCCCCGACCTCCCGTAGCCCCGTTCTCCCGTGGGACAGGACTCGGCCGATAGCCGGTTCCATTACGCCGCGGGCTTTCGCCCGCTAACGCCTCATTCTCGACCACCTCCTCCTCCGACTCCTCGCTAGTCTGACTGACAGCTTCTTCTTGGGAATTAGCACCTAGTTCCTCCTCAGCTGCTCCGTCGGCGACCCCTGTCGGGGGCGGCGGCGGAGGTTGCTCGTGTTGTACCACGGGCACGTCTGGCAGAGACTTCTTCCCCGCATCAGACCATGTCTGCACGGGGTCTTCTGTAGCCGTTGATGTCAATGGCCCGGCCTTCGGCAGCAGCTGCGATAGGGATGCAGTACGGATCAATGGATCTGCCTGCACCCCGCCCGTCATGCCACTCCATCTCAAGGTCAGAACATTGCGACTGCGTGTCACTGGTGGTGATGACTGTGTCTCACTCGCTGGTCGGCGAACTTTCTTCGCGGCATTGCGTCGTTTTGTCCGCTCCTTGACGTGGTACTCGCCATCACGTTCCCCTTCCGACATATAGTGGCGGGAACCGCGATGGTCTCCTCGTGGTGCTGCAGGTGTCGCATCATGCGACTTCCGGTCTCGTCTAGGTACGACCCCTCGCTCCCCTTCCGACTCAAGGTGGCGGGGCTCACGATGATCGTCCTGCTGTGCCTTAGGTATCGCATCACGCGACCCTGTTTCCTCTTGCTGATCAGCCGGCAGCTGGGCGGTTGCGCCCCTGCGACCACTCAAAACTAGCTTTGCGGTGGAGAGGGTGTCCGCGATTCCCGCGAGCCACCCTTTAGAACGTCGTGGGTCGGACATGGTGACTAGATCTCCAATCGCACTTTGCCCGGAGCGTGTACTGTCGCGAGATCCTGGTCACGGCACCAAACTGTAAACAAAAGTGGAATCGGTCGCGGCGCCAGTGCGACCTGCGAAGGTCCCTGGGGCAGCGACTGTGCTGACTTCGCGGCGCCACTAGCCCGAGGCTAGGGGCGCGCGACTGGCGACTGATCCCTTGGCGATGTTGGTTCCCTTACTACTCCTCGTTGTGTTAACTGGTACCCCACGTACAGGCCACCGTCCAGCGTACTGGCGAGTGCCTGGTGACTAACCCGGGTTTCACGACAGGCCCCTACGCGGAGGGGACTTCGCACCGGTGCTGACACGCAACGATCAGGGCGTCCCCTTTACGAAGCCACGTGGTCCCAGGCGCGGGAGGAGGGGGTTCGCCACCGGCTAGCCCCGTCAGATATGTAAAGAAGGCCTATTCCGTTGGGAATAGGTTACCAGCCCTACGTGCTATCCGACTAGCGTCTACAAGGAAACTGAGGCCCTAATGGCCTGGTCTCAGTACTATAGCAATATTGGTTGTGCATGATGCAGCTGTAAGCCTGAAAATCTATGTAAAGGCCCTCAGAAGATGCTCAAGCTATGGTTAAAAAATCACATATTTGGCCAACCATAGTGTGTTGTCTTTTTAAATTCACTGTTCATGATTGCTGATGATGATTTGAAAAGAAGTCCAAGAAAATCAACTTTGCTTCGTCATTATCTATAAAGATTCTGTGGTTTTTGTATTGATGGCTTCTTGCATGAGAGTCTTTATGTCTTTAGAATTAGATGTCAACGTATAAATATTTGCTGTTCTTTAAGATTGTGATTTGATGATCCAGAAACTTTATAGATTTTATGCATGAACCATATTTAGAAAAAAAAATGTACTCTAGCTGTGAAGTTGAAAGTGATAGTTCACTGTCCATTGTGAAAATCCGCATAGATATGAGATTTCCCTCGCCATCAGTGTAAAATTTTATTATGTGCTCATCCACTTCAATGTTCCCCTCCATGCCATGATTGGCAAATAGTGAGATGTTTTGCGGCTCGTTGCCTTGTATTTTCAAAATTTACTTCCATGAAATAACCTGAATAAAATTAAGCTGATGAAAAGAATATTTTCATATTTTTCTTGTTACGATTTGCTATTAGACAAAAAGTGGCTTTTATATTTTGAACAGATGAAAATACTTCTGATAATTAGCCACAACCACATACCTACTTTTTTTTCAGTTTACTGATATGAAATAAACATACCTTGAATTTTTGTCTTTCATCCCTGTGAATGTCATTTTTTATCTTTACGGCTTTTCAATTCTTTACATTTGAAAACCTAGGATATGAGAGAAATGCGACATTAAAAAAAGCAAATGTATATTATCCTTGACATTTGGCAAACAGCTTTGTGTCTCATAATAATTGTGTGTATCCTTTGGACAGCAGTCATAGCTGCATACACACAAAATGAGTTCCTAATGCATTTTCGACAATCGTGGAACATATGTTTTATACGGCAATCATGTGTGTATAAAATATTAAAGTGATAGATGCAGCTAAATGTTGGGAGGGCTGTAATACGTGGAGCAGAAGTTTGGAATGCCCTTTTTAGCTCAACGATGATGGCGTTATCTACTACCAGCCAAAAAATAGTTTTATATGGTGTCATGCATTGTTTTCTTGCATGTATGCTGCCAAATAATGCGTGAGTGGATCGTGCGTTTTTGATAAGTGGAGCCTATGTGACGGGCACTTGAACTACACCGGCTTATGCTTATGCTTACAGATTCAAATAATTCTGAAATAATCTATTAATTAATTAATTAAATAAATTAATTAATTACGTGGATGAGTATCAATATTATAATGTACAATTAATTTTAATACCTGTTACTCAAGCGGTGCTTAGTGTAGTTTGGGTCAAGGATTGTATGTAATTCATTTACTTTTATTTATTTTTTATTTACTTTACTTAAATTTACGTAGGCAACGTTTTTCATAGAATGAGGTATGTTTAAAGTATGCATAACGCACGGGTAACGTTAGCTGTAGCAAAGAAAGGCGTTCGGCTTATCTGCTACGAATAGTTTAACGTGTAGCGTACTACGTGATGACGTATATGCGGAGGAAAAACCACGTTTAACGTTTTATTTACACAAAAAATCTAATTTTGAAAATAATTAAGTAAATTGTTCGTAGTAGGGATGTGTACAGGTAACATAATCTTATTCTGTGCACCCACTGGGTTATGAAGAATGATTTGCCAAAGTTTTGTGGTATTTGGAAATCTGCTTTTGAAGATGTTGAAGTATACAACGAACACACACTCCCCCATTTATATAATATATATATATATATATAAAACTTTTATTTATTTTATTTACTTTACTTAAATTTACATAGACAATGTTTTTCATAGAATGAGGTATTTTAAAGTACGCATAACCCTTATATATATATATATATATATATATATATATATAGCTGCTATAACTATATATATATATATATATATATATATATATATATATATATTACATTACATTACATTTTATAATACTAGCTGTTTACCCGGCGTTGCTCGGTTGGAAAACATGAGATCCAGACACATTAAATGCTCCTCCTCCCCCATCCTTCCTTCTGTCCCATATCCCCTCGAACCAGATTCTCGTCAGTATACAGGTCTGTGCCAGATTAAATATACACCTCCATCACCGTCCTCCCATCGTCATATGTCACCAGCAATTTACAATTAAATGTACTAAATATGGCAATGATTGATCCTCTAATATCCCTCCCCCAGCTACTGCTACCCATGGTTAACACTTGCGGAGCAGATTAAATGTCCACTCATCCCTACCCTTCCTTCCATGCACCCCCCCCCCATCTTCTCTCCCCAACCCTCTCTACCCCATCCCCATCCAAACAGGTCCATAATTAATGCACACCCTTCCTGCTGCACTCTGGTTGAAACGGGATGAGATCTGGAACAGATTAAATGCTCCTCCCTTCCCATTCTTTCCCCTGTTCCACATCATCACTCACACCAGCTCCCGTCACTATACAGGTCTGGGAAAGATTAAATACACCCCATCACCTTCCTTCCCACAGTCATATGTGACAGCCATACACAGGCTACATGTATGTGACAATGCTTGATCCCTCTAATATCTCTCCTCCAGCTACTCCTACCTCTGGTAAACACGTGCAGACCATTAAATGTGCATCTCAATCACCCCCTTTCTGCTACTGCTCGGGTTGAAATTGATGAGATCTGGAACATATAAAATGCTCCACCACCAGCCATGCCCGCCCCCTCCCTGAACCCCGCCATATGGACACACACACCTTCTCTGCCAACGTAACGTTAGCTGTAGCAAAGAAAGACGTTCCGCTTATCTACTGACGTGTAACGTACTGCGTATGACGATATGCAGAGGAAACCCGCACGTTTAACGTTTTATTTACACAAACATGGCCCTGTAATGAGCATGGCATCTATTTATTTTGAAAATAATTAAGTAAATTGTTTGTAGCAGGGACGTGTACAGGTAACATAATCTTATTCTGTGCACCCACTGGGTTATGAAGAATGATTTGCCAAAGTTTCGTGGTATTTGGAAATCTGCTTTTGAAGATATTGCGCATATAACGAACACACACCCCCATTTATATAATATATATATATATATATATAAACTTTTATTTATTTTTTATTTACTTTACTTAAATTTACATAGACAATGTTTTTCATAGAATGAGGTATGTTTAAAGTACGCATAACGCATATATATATATATATATATATATATATATATATATATATATATATATATATATATATATATATATATATGCTATATATATATATATATATATATATATATATATATATATATCTTTGCTGCTGCATATATATATATATATATATATATATATATATATATATATATATATATATATATTACACATTTATTATACATTATATAGTACATTTGATGGCATCAAATAAACACTCACACTTGACATAATACTTGGAAATAGAACCTGTAAGATGGAGGAAGTAGACACAATGCAATTGTAATTAAACACAATCCATGCATTTTCAATTTAACAGCGTGCACCAGGTTTACTTTATGGGCACACGAGGGTGTACAGCTGACACACTTGCATAACTTGGTGGAAGAAACCCCGCTGACAATCAAACCTATTATTGAATTGTTCTCGCTGACTTAGTGTACATGTATCAAAGGAATCATCATGGTTTGGCATTTGTAATTTTTGACAGTAATATTGCGCATCCTGTGTTTCTGTCTTGTACCAATTAAACTGAGAAACTGCTTGAGTGCACATTTCATTACTCATATGTTTGGACAAAACACACGCTAAATCACAAGCCTCCTTTACAGTTTTAACACGGGCAACTAGAAGCTGACTTTGCATTGCAAATGGTAAACCTTTAATGAATAAATTTAGTTGAAATGTTTGGTCTTTAAGGCCAGATTTGAGAAACCTAGAAGCATTGCTTGGTAATATTCATATATTGTCTCATTTGCTTCAGTTTCCTAGTCATTAAATCAGATAAATGTATGGTAGAATTAGCTAGAGTTCCGTAATGACGTTCTAACAATGCAAATATTTGTGACTCTGTATTTTTCTCATCATCTTTGGCACCATTAACAGTTTTTAAAGGTGGACCATTCAATAAATAGGTTATAAATGCTGCTCGATTTTCAGGAGGTACATGAGTTATTTCAAAATATCTTGACATCTGACATTTCCATTCATTTAAGTCTTCATTGTGCTTACCGGAAAATGTACCCGGGCAGGGTACTGTATAATTCACAATACCATCTTTTCCACTCTGAATGTCATGAGATGATATGAAAGTATTATCATGGCTGCACTTTTGAGTGTCTGCTTTATTAGTTGCATTAACCGGTAATCTAGTAGGTTGATATGTAGGCACAGGCTCTGAACCACTATTGCAATGATCGTCCATCTTGTGCTTATTAGCGAGGGATTCTAAATCATTAACCATCTGGGATTCCAAATCATTAACCATCTGTGTTAACTCGTCCAGCTCTGCATCCATCGCATTTTTAGAGATAAAAGCCTCATTTAAAATTCTAGGAGAATATATATGTTTAGTGGTAGGCATTTGTGATGATTTGTGTGCCACCATTTTATCTGATGATAATAACTCAGGTATACCAGCCTCATTTAGGACATGAATTAATTTATTAATTTTACATTCTCGAGCAGCATCTAATTCCAACCACATATTGAATAATGTACATATATTGTCCATTTTGCGTTCTATATTGACAGCCAAGTTTAATGGAGCATTTCGGATATCATTAATAGAGGAGAAATAAGTTTATGTAAATCATGTGCTTTTAAAAGGTGCTTATCATTACTGTCATTTTGCCTTTGACATAATCAGGGGAATCTGGAATCAGCCAAATATTCCATCTCCATCACTCCAATATCACTAATTCTATCAGAATCAACAATTTCATATTCCATGATATCAATCAAAATTAATGCAACAGATAATTAAATTCTCTGTAGCAACTTGCCTTGTTGGCTGTCAATAGATAATGATCAAAAAGTAAATGAAATATAGTTAGGATACAGGCTTTGCAACTCTTATGCTTTATTTCAAATAAATATGAATTAATAAATATGACGAACGTTTATTCCGCAATCATTCTTAGAATTATAGCAGAGGACATTTTCTATAAGGTGAAAGAAACTTAATCATATAAACAAATTTCTAGACAAAGAAATCCATTATTTTATACTGGACACAGTAAATCTTCCATTTAAAAAATTGCCCTGGGCCTGTTTGGTTAAGTGTGTTCTTTGAATTAATTTCTTCATATCGTATTTTAGTATTTTGTATGATTTTTACTCTTTGAGAATTTGTATCGTTAAAATTATTAATTTCTGTTAACAATATACATAAAGTAAGATAAACTAATTAACCAATTTACATGTCAATAATTTATTTAACTTTTATGTACACTAGATGACATAACTTTAAAATTATCTAATTGAAATAATGATAAAAATTATTGCATATAATCAAAAACAATATTAAAAGCTTAAATTATCTAATTAAAATAATAGATAAAATTATTACATATAATCAAAAGCAATATTAAAAGCTTAAATTCACAAGGATATTAACATTCACTTTTTATTCCATGGTCTCGGTCGTAAATATAAACACATTCCAAATGCAAGACGTTCACAAATATGAATACAAGGGAGCACCAGCGATGGAAGGATTCTCTTGGCTGTAAGGTTTTGGTTGAAGTTCAGCTTGGGCTGGTCTCCATTCACCAGGATTCCAACTATGTCTGGCTGATTGGCCAACTCCTCTGATTCACTGTAGACATGGAAGCCTAAAATGCACTGCAAAAAAAAAAAAACTATTAAAAGTCAAAGTACAAAAGGCAGATGTAAAATGTCAGATTTCAATTTTTAGTACTCACATACTTAGTTACTAGATTTAGTACTCCCACATACTTGTAGTTACTAGATTACATAGATCAATCAGTCTGAACAATCATGCTACAGATCCAATCAGCCTGTATTCACTAGGAAGTATATAAAAAAATTAAAAAATATCTGGAACCGAAAAGCCTTAAGAATATATTCAAACGAATAGGGTTTTTTCCTTTACCTTTTCCTTTTAATGTTTTTAAGATTTAAAGGACTCTAAAGTAGATGTTTTTTTCACTGGTAGCCCTCCCTCATAAGGGGGAAACTTTGGCAAATTTTAACAAAAAGTTTTTTTTTTTTTATAAAAAAACCAAATACCCGGCAAATTGAAAACCCGAAGG
>JAGTTF010000636.1:0-14063 GCA_019095985.1 Streblospio benedicti
GGGGCCCCCACACTTTTCGCCCCCAGGTTTTGGCCCCCGGGATTGTTTTGATGCAGGAAACAATGGGCGTCACTCCATTTATTGCCATTGCTTCCGGATCTCGTTGCCATTGTGGTGGAGGACCTGAGGAACACTGGTTGGTCCCAAACAGGCCAAGAAACAGGGCTGTCTTCAGTTTGCTGATCCGCAGTGGCCGCCTGCATTCCCTGCTAGGTATTACAGTCTCCCCTCAGGAACAGCACTATCAGTGCCATCCTTAGAGACTGATCTCCTCTGAAGTCGAAATGATGAGTCTCTTCTAATGCTAAGCTGATCAATGCATGAAGTCATTAACTTCCACATCTCTGTCCCGTATCCCGGCAGTGGAATGGGGGGTCGAGCAATCCCTCGCCCTCGCCACTCTTGCAGTGGAATAGGGGCCATTCGCACCGTTGTTGTCTGCTTCAGCCTGATGATTGAAAGCCTGCAGTATTTGCTGCTACATCGCCAAATCGTTAGCTCGCGTGTATATTGTCGTCTCTTATATCTGGTCGCGCATGTATGCCACCCTATGGGATCATGCCATCTTTCATTCTTCATGTTCATTGTATCACAGCTCGTTTAGTATATATATTTATATTTATTTAATTGTTTTTGGTTTGACACATTGGTAGCCTCTGTCTGCAAATGTACACTTCATTTCAATGATTTCATCTTATTTATACTCCGCTTTTTTCATGCAATAGGTCTTTTATTTTCCTTCGAACAAGAGCTACATGACTCGCAAAACCATAATCATATGTTTTTCATATTTGTTTCATATATATACTCGATTTTCATTAATACTGTGTTGTATATGATTAGTATAGCACTGTTTTTAAAGAATTGAATTGGTGTTAATGTTTAGAAAATCAGATGTTATCAGAGTTCTTCTGAAAGAAGTAGGGCAGAATAAAGCTATTGATTCAAACGTGTTTCCCCAGCACTTACATGTAGTGTCGCCATGCGTGGTAGCTCGCAGCCCCCAAAGTCGTGATTGCCTTGGGAGAGCTCCCTCGCCCGCCTGATGATGTGACAGCTCCCTGCGTGAGTATAGCCCATTTGACTCGCACCTGTGAGCCCCACTCGCGGCTGATACCCCGCACACGGCTGTCACTGCTTCATACTGCTTCCCCCATGGACGTAGTCCCATCCAGGTCTCTCGTTTTCGCAAGCCTGGACTTGTGGACACTTCTGCAAAGTGGTAACTGCGTTGTGCTCTCGTCGCCTGATGATGTGACAACTTCCTACGCAAGTATAGGCCGCCTGACTCGCATCTGCGAGCCCCACTCACGGCTGATACCCGCACACACCTGTCACTGCTTCCCACAACGTTGTAGCGGGGTTGGGGGAAAGTTCTCTCGCTTCCCCGACGACTTGACGACCTCCTGCGCGAGGGCAGCCTGTCTGACCCGCGTCTGCCAGCCTTACACGTGGCTGTCACCTCTCACACGAATATAACTGCTGTTGTACGGTTTCCTGATGGACGTGGTCGCGCCCAGGTCGCGTTCTCGCGAACCTGGCACCCCTGACACTTCTCACACGACTATAAATGCTTCATATGACTCCCTGACAGACGTGGTCGCGCCCAGGCCGCGTTCCCGCGCCCGGGCGTGCTTGACACTTCTCACACGGCCGTCCATGCTTTGTACGACTTCCCCATTGATGTGGTTGCGCCCAGGTCGTGCGCTCACGCCTGGCATAGCTGGCATTCCCTCCTGTTGCTCGCGATCGTGAGGAGATTGCTTCTTACCGAGGCTACCTTATCACTGTCCTTTACACTCGCCGAAGGGTTACACTTCTTTTTGGCGCCCTTTCTCGTCGTCTCCTATGCGCCCTGGGTTCGTTTTCCCGACCCAGACATGTTGCCCTGCCACTTCCTGGCTGGTGCCACCCTTTCGTCTCTTGCGTTTGGAAGTGACAGAGCCCCGAAACCCCCCAACCTTTGCAAGTCTGGGTCCGGGTGGTTGTCCGCATGGGCCCATGCATCGCTGGCCTTTGCCTGCCGGCACATCGTCTCCAAACACATCTTCCTCCCCCCTCCTCCCTCGCTTTCCTTGCTAGTGGTCTCCTCACCTGGTGAAGATCCACTCCTGGTTGTTTCTCAGGGCCTCATCGTCGCCTCCCTTTTTGGGGACAGCGGGCGGGTCCTGCACGTTCTGTACCACGGGCACGCCTTTTTCAGAGACTTCTTCCCCGCATCAGACTGTGTCAGCATGGGTCTTCTGGAGCCATTGAGATCAATGCCGCGGCCTATGGCTGTAGGTGCGGTGGAGGAGCAATGCAGGCTGGTAAGCCTGGCTGCACTCCGTTCGTCACGCTACCCCACATTAAGGTCAGGACATTGCGACTGCTTGTCAAAGGTGTTGAGTACTCATTCTCACTCATTGGTTCACGGATTTCTTCACCCGTTTCTGTTTGGCGTGGTACACCACCTCTCGCTCCCCTTCTGATATAGAGTGGCGGGGTTTGCGAGGGATCGCCCCATGGTGGATTAGGCACCGCGGTTCCGCGACCCTTTCTCTTCTTCTCGGTCGGCGACTGCGCAGTGCTGCCTCTTCGACCACTCCAGGCTAACCGCAGCGGAGGTGTTCGTGATTCCCGCAAACCCCACTGGGCGTTGTGGGTCGGACATGGTGACTGGATCTCACATTCGTATCGCGCCCACAGGCGTGTGCGTCGAGATGCTGGTCACGGCACCAAACTGTAAACAAAGTGAATTGGTTCGCATACCCAGCTTGGTGACTAGGGTCGCTCTGTGCTGATTCGCAAAACCCGCGAGCCAGAGCTCGGGGCAGCGCGCGACAGATGGCTGACTCTAAGACGATGTTGGTTCCGTTACTACTCCTCGTTGTGTTAACTGGTACCTCACATACAGGTCACCATCCAGCATACTGGGCGACTGCCTGGTGCCTAACAAGCCGGGGTTTCACGACAGGCCCCCACTCGGAAGTGAGACTTCGCACCGGTGCTGACACGCAACGATCTGGGCATCCCCTTAACAAAGCCACATGGTCCCAGGCGCTGTGACGAGGGGGGGGTCGCCACCGGCTAGCCCCATCAGGTAAGTAAAGAGGGGCCTATCCCCGAGGGGAATAGGTTACCAGCCCCTACATGCTATCAGACTAGCGTCTACAAGGAAACTGAGCCTTAAAGGCTGAATCTCAGTACTATAGTGTACTGAGTCCCTAATCCACAGTGGGCTTAAGAAGAAATAACAACAAGGTGTGTGTGTAACAAAGGGGGATAATATTACCTAGTCCAGTGCAACTTACATAACCTACTTTATACTCTGCGAGGTTGCTGCAACCTTGCGCACTGGAGAGACCTACTAAAGAACTGGGTTCGTTACAGAGTTTGGTAAGCCAGCTTCTATTTCTTTTTAGTCTGATTTCCCTTTTAATTTCTAATTCTCTTACTCTTAATTTTCTTTCTTCTTCTCTTTCTCTTAATTTTTCTTCTTCTTCTCTTTCGAATTGTTTCATTTTATACTCATGTTCTAACTCTATTTTTCTTAAATCTAATGGATCTTTATCTCCTGAGACAGGTTTAATTTCATCAAAGCTTCTTCTCAAATATCTCTTCATCAACTACACACTGTGTAACAACATTTCTTAATTCTTGCTTTCTCATTGCCAATTTTACATCTAATTCAAAAATGATCACCTATTTCTTTTAATTGTGCCTTTTGAGCTTGCCAAACACCTCCAGGGAGGGAGTTTTAAGAAATTCTTCAAGTTTGAATTCCATTTTGAATGTTGGTTTCACTGTAGGTACTAATATATTTTTTTTATCTTAAAATTTTTAGATCCCGGATGAGCCCCAATTTCTGTTATGACCAATTTAGCCAAGGTAGAAATAACCTTCCGGGGTTATGAAACCAACAGACAAGTCAACTATGAATTTTACAATGTTTATTTGAAAGTAGCAATTAATATCAAAAATACGAAGTTTATTGATTAAATTATTTTTACTTTACAAACTAGATGTTTACAATGATTTCAATCAAACACTAATTATAAATTGACAATTACTGGCCTGGTCGGTTCTTATCGTCCCAAAACAATTCACATACAGTCCACGTGGAATAAACTCCTTTCACTGGCAGCAGACTCCTTGGATGGACAGGGATGAATCCAGCACTCAGCATGAAGTTACTTGTTTTAAATGTATAGTCCGGCACAATTGTTCAATATTCTAGATCTATCCTATGGCAATATTCCTTTCAAAGTTCAGTACTCAACTTGGCAATAGTTCTGTTCTTTTTAATATTCTATGGTGTAACTGACCCAGGCCACGTTTTCCACCTCCTTTTATATAAAATTTACAACCTCCAGAAAGATCCACAAGTTTTGAGATAATTCAGTAATGTTCAAATCTAGCATAAATTAACCTAGTACATGTATTTGTTTTGACATCTAGATACTTCCAGAACAATCACTATTGGCAATCAATGCATGCATATTGATTAACAATGCTATTGATCAGCAACCATTTGAACTGTAGTAGTAATACTAGGCCAAAATAACAATATGTTATTATTTAGCAACGAACTTTGTTAGGGAATAATTGATATGATTGTATTTGTGAGGTTTGGGGATGGGGTAGAGATGGGTTGCTTCAAAAGTAAATTTATATGTTTCTATTAGAAGGCATTTTCGAGATTTTTTGTTTTTGTGGAAATCATATTGAATTACATTACAGCTCCGAAAAATTTGGCAGTTCTTTAATTTTACAACGTTTAATCTTTATCATCACTAAGAAAAAAAATATAGTAATGTCGTTGTTGTGATATATGTATTTTTATTCTGGAATAGCTTGTGACCAAAGCTAACTTCATGGGAGAATTTAATTCGATGTTGAAATACATTAAACGCTCCATTTTCACTCGTAATAAAGCAACATACTGCGTTTTACCCGGAAATCAGAGGAACCAGCAGGATAACGTTCTTCCACATAAAACAATCAAAATATATTGTTCTTAGTGCAATTGCAATACATCAGAATCATGTGCAACATTTTCACATTTTGTAAGTATTGTACGGGTCAGTGTGGGCTGAAACATAAGGATCTGAATGAGGGGTGCCTGCAACACACACACGTCCAGTGATGGCTAGTCATGTCCAAGTTGACATCAATGGTGAGGAAGGGAAAGTGGCAAGAAGCTGTGATTAGAGGCATGGTGATAAGTTGGCAACTGGAACGACTTTTATCTATCTTCTTTTTTTTATATATATTTGGTAAATTATAGGAATATCCAGCCAAGGTTTCATGAGTCATGTAGCCAAGAGTCATGTAGTTCTGTGTGTGTTCCACAGCTCACTGAGGGAGGCATGTCCTTCTCAACAACCACATGGGGAGTTGAACAAAGTGTGTCAGTACACTCTGGGATTGCAATGACAACAACAGGCTGAAATCCATGTCTTTAAAACACTTCAACCTTTTCACGTAAACTCCGTGACTCTTGTCTCCTTGCATCATATATGTCTTGCAATTGACAAGTATTATCAGAGAAAACTGTAGCAAAACTCGTACAGTAGGTCTCCAGTGCGTGACTCATTGTAGCATGATCACAAACTATAAACCAGTCCCCTTAGTATAAGTTGCACTGGGTAAGGTTAGATTTCCTAGGCTACACACACCTTGATATGCTTTGTTGTTGTTCATTATTATAGCCACTGTAGGATTAGGGGAACAGTACTCTTGTACTGGTTATGAGCCAAATTAGGGTTGTCGACCTATTCCTCGAATAGCCCTCATTCACTTGTCTTCCAAGGTTGGCCGGTGGCTTTCCTTCCTCTCATGGTCTAGTCCTCGTGGCTGTGTGGAGGGACGCCTGAAGCACACACGTGTCAGGACTGGTGTAAAGTACTCCCCCCCGGTGGAGGCCTCTTGGGAAACCCAGGGATGAACACCGTCAGGGCAGTGGGTAACCAGAACCCAGGCCTGGGCAGACATGAAAAGCTTAGTACACAACGAGGAGTCAGCTAAGAGAACCACAAGACCACCCCCGGGCCGTGGGTGGGTGCCAAGCAAAGCGTCACCTCAGGGATGATGCTGTAAAGCAGAAGGCGTTGCCGGACAAGGATGGCAGTAGCGTATATTGCCACTTTCTTCACAGTGTGGCAGTTTCCCATGAGACTCTTCAAATCATGGGCACTCCGCACTGAATAAGCGAGCAGAGCACAAAGTATAATGAAGGCTACGAGGAGACAGGAAGCGCGGAGGACAGTCGGTTGCTAAATAAACTCCAAACATATTTGGCCGCATTGTTCTCAGTACCTCAATGGAAGAGAAGTCAACGATTGAAGCAACCTTTCATTGAAAATTCATCTTTTACAGATCACGACTACAGCAGAACAGACACCCGCAGACTCAACAACTCTCCAGCAGAGCACTCATCTCTGCCCCCGCGGCACCAACACGCCCGATCTCATCAGCAACCATACAGCACCGTGCGATACCATCAACTTCACATGCCACACTGAGGACCAGCAACCCCGCATCTCAGCTGCCCCCAAGGACCACCAGCCACATTAACGAGCTCCAGGCCAGGCTAAAACCACACCCGCCTGTCGCTCACGTCTGGCTATTCCCCAGGAAGACCCCAATGTGATAACGAGCCCGGGCCTGGCGATATGAGCGATCATCAATAAACATCGCTACGAAGAACATATGGACAACACAAGTAAAGTCGATTACTCACACACTTGCCGCTGCGTGTATAATCTGCAAGAGCTTGTTTTCTTCCAAACAAAAGAACAAGTAAACGAATTCCTCACTGACTCCGTCTGCTCTGATGAATGCTCACACCGAGAGGATGCGGACATATTCCCCCACCTCCATTAGTTTTCCAGGGATCTGTAAAGTTTGTGAAGTTATTAGCGACTTCCCAACATCCAAGGCGCTTTTAACATATAAAAGTGCGGGGCGCAACTTCTCCGGCGAGTGTGCCTTTTTCGACTATGAGAACCTCCCCATCGTAGCTCAGATCCTAACCAACCGCGTCGCCACCACGAAACTGTCCAGCCCCTGCGCCGTATCCCACATTGCGGCTCACGTAAAACAACAAAGATCACTGATTTCATAGCGACCTGTATCTCCCTGCGAGATGCCATTATTTTTCAAAGTCTAAACTGGAACTCGACTGCTTCTGGGTAGTACCACTTTGCTCGTCAGAGTGCTACTTCTGGGACCAAAGTGGGTACAAAACACACCCCCACATCACCCAGACCGTCCCCCACTTTCCCAACAACTTACGCCGACTCAACATGGACTCCAAGCCGGAAATTCACAAGAACAGTTCCGACCTGCCCTGCGACCCATTCCAGGTCAACAACGACATCGCCCCTACACCGACACGCTTTTATCTCTTCACAGACGCAAGTTTCTCAGCCATAAGCTTAGCTCTCATGCAACAAGACAGAACAGAAACCTAGTACCAGTCGCCTATTGGTGGACGATCACTCACAGAACCAGAACGTAAGAGACATTCTGGAACTCGAAATCCTAGAGGTCTGCTACTCCCTTGCTCATTTTGACTACTACCTCGGCTACAACAAATTCACACTCTATGTGGATGACAACAGCCTCACCAAAATTCTTACAAATGAAAACGACTCACCCCAAAACTGGCAAGGTGGGGTGCTCTTCATCAGCGGATATGACTATGAAATACACCACATCAAAGGCACCAATAACGTGCTGGCAGATGGGCGTCGTCGCATCTACAATATCACGCACACGCCAGCAGATGACAAGCTAGACATGTTCCCCCTGAACTCTGCAGACATCTCTGCCATCACTCGATCAGCATCAAAGATCAAGAACAATCCCCACCATTAGCACATCGCCAATCCAGTACCACCAGAAACAAACCACCCACCACCCGAGATCAAAGGTCAACCCGATACCCATCCCCTGCACATTCGTCAAAAACAAAAAGCCAGTCACATTTCAAGATGAATCACAACCTCAACACGAAACACTACATCGCAATACCCCCTTTCCTCACGGCCTATCGCCACAAGATTTTTCTAATAGCACAACAGCAGGATGAGTATTGCCACAACCTCACAGCCTACCTCAAACATCGCACAGTACCACCGACATCTGAAAGGTGCCGCCACGTATACGGGAAGGCAAATTCCCATTGCCTTTTGGGCGCTCGAGCTACTGTATAACATCTCACCTGACAACAGAAATTCATACACATCACCACATCTTCGCCTAGTTGTGCCCACTGCGATGCAACAAACAGTCATCAAGGCAGTACATGATTCACACATAAGCACCCACTTTGGATTCAGCAAAAACCCTTGACCTCATCAAACGCACATATGAATGGCGATTTATGGGAAACATGGTCAAAAGATACATCGCAAACTGCATCACCTGCAACAAAGCCAAAAATTCACTGCTCCTTCAGCACGAGCAAGGACAGCCCGTACTGTCACCCCTGTCCCCGTTCTACAAAGTAGGTTCAGACCATATCAGGAAATTCGCCATGACAGCCAATAAAAACCTATACATCGCTATGATTGTCTGTCATACCTCTAGGATGGTGTGTGCTTGATCAACAAAGACCACCTCAGCAGTGGAATTCGCAAAAGGTTTCGTCAAAAATGTCCTTGCCATCCACGGAGTACCAAACAATGATTTCTAATCGAGGTAGCAACTTTATAGCGGATGTGTGGAAAGAATCAGCTCTTATCATGGGAATGGACCTCAAATACAGCAGCCCATTCCGCCCCGGTCCAACGGACGATCGGAAAGGCAAAATAAATTATGACAAATATTTTGCGCTGTGTTTGCCCAACAAATCTCCGTACATGGGATGACATGTTTCCCATCGTGATTTTTCAACATGAACAACACAAAATCACGTGCCACCGGATCGTCACCACACAAGATAATCTACGGCAGAAACCTACGCCCAATGCCCGACATGTCACCCCCTTCATACAAACCTCTTCATCAACAAGCCGCCGATATAAGATATGCCCAGCAACAGGCCATGGTGGCAATCAATCAACACAACCTGAACATGCTAGACCAACACAGTCGCAATGTAGCGCCTACCTCCCCACTCAAAGGAATGAGACATCTGCTTCTGGCGTAGACCAGCCCTCGATGACCCCCACAGCAATAAAAAACTACAATCAATCAACCGCGGGCCATACAAAGTCATCAAATGCACTCCACACCAAGTCTACCTACACGACATCACCACTGACAAACCAGTAAATGACCCAGTCAGTGTTTCACACAAAAGTTCGCCCTTTCCACTTCTATGGAAGTTAACTTATACACCAAACTATCTCAGCCATTCTCAACTGACGCCAACGACATCAACATAACTTCACCCCCGTAATAGCAGTCAACCACAACCTCTTCGCCTACCAATGACGGGCGGGACGGCAGACCCTACGCCTAGGCAGACCCGAAAAAGGTGCGTTCGCAGCAATGATTTCACTTCTCACTATGCTCGCTACAACAATACGAACCAAGGGTGCCATATCTTTGCAGCCACCATCGACTAGGATTAGAGACCTGCACGCACACTGTGCCCAGCCGGCAACCCGTGCAAACACACTCCCACATCAGCATCTTTTCCCATACACAACGGCGACCCAGTGGACGAGTTACCTTATGCCCTAGTCAAAATGGTGCACCCGTTTCCCCCCCACAAATGTCAAAGCATCAAGGCCTTCCACATCAATCCATGCACCAAGCCGACATCTTGTAAACATAGACCCACTAATTATCAACAAACATCCCCACCACCCATCACAAACGTGCAGCAGCACCTCCACGACTAGTCTAGCCGCCACGAGACGGTTCCACACAGGCGTGGTTCCACGCTGCAAGCCAAATATAGAACAACAGCCAGCCAAAACATAGTCACTCTCCATCCGCCCAACTCCAACCGAAGACTTCAACCTAGCCATCACCGCTCACCAGCACCCAACAACACAAGCACCTCAGCTGACCATCATACATCATCAACTATAATACGATCGACATCACATCACCAATCGCTTATACTGCCACTTCCTGGCTTAGCCAAGCAGACAAGAAAGCTCCTTGCCACCTAAATTCATTGGCTCGTGCGCTGCATGCAAACAATTATTAACATTCTTCAATCAACAAGAAGATCTAGACGAATTCGACAACGAGCTGTATTGCTCTGAAGAGTGTACATTTCTGAAACTAGAAAATCTAGTGCTCTTCTTCCACACCAGAAGACAACAAGGAATAAAATCTCACATTGCGCCGCGCCCCTAGGACCAGCTGCTACCCACACCTGCGGCGCATTAATCCACGCAGCCTCTGCTTCATCACATCGTGCCAGCGCTTCCATAGGACCATCCTCAACTGCAGCTGCGCCACGCTACAACGTCCATCCTCTTCACTCAACACCTCCCGGGCTTGATCTTTACATTTTTATAAATTGTTAAATATTCCCTGAAGAGGACACTTACATGTCGAAACGTCGGAATAAACTAAATTAACCAAAATGTTATTTTCTCCAAACACAGAATAAGTAGTATAAAAACCAACAATGAGACCATCTCTGTCGTCTAAAATTAAACAAATTGCAAATATATAGTTATCTAGTTTTAAACATGACGGCACCACTGCTATACCCCAAACGAATGACTTCTATGACAAAGCTTTCGACACCCAAACATATGAAAGCAATTGGCCAGTTTAGGCTGATGTGAGGGAGATAGTGAGATGCCGGGAATTGGCCGGCTTGAGGGGAGAAAGGGGTACTCAGGCTAAGACCGTAACATGCAGGGAAAACAATTACTAATCAATATGTGAAATGTTAACATGTAAAATAATAAAATAGATGAAAAAACTTGATCTAAAATACCTCCATTTCATAGGAAAAATAATTTTCTCAGAAAAAGAATGCACCAGAGAGCATCTAGAGACATCCATATTAAAAAGAAATCTCGAGGGAGCATGCCCCCAGACCCCTAGCTATTCTTACTGTTTATTCAACTTGCAGCCTTGCCTTTGGCGCTCACTTTCATGGTCCCACCTTTGACGTTACCCTTTTCAGCAACTTTGAATTTGGCCAGTGCCCTTTAAATATCCGCCAGTAATAACATCAGGCTAGTGCTCCTGTTATTGCTCTCGCAAAACTGACTAGAAGAGTTTGAAATGAGAGTCATTCCCTGTGTTTACAAATCTGCTGGTGTTCTTTTCATCATTTTGAATAACTTATTGATGTATATGACCTTCTTTTTTCTCCCAAATCTTCCCGGGCAGCTAAATCTTCATTTTTTCCCTTTACCTTCAACTTGATGGTCATCTATTGATATAGATGAAGCTTCTATCTCATCTATAGCTTTGTCACTGGGAGGTGGTGTCACTGCGTAAGATGTTTTGGTGTGATATTTTTATCCTGGTTCTGTCTTGCTAGTATGCAGTATGATAAATAATAATGGGACGGTGAGGCATGGAAAAAAATACCATGTGCCAGGGGGCATGAAAAATACCGGCATTGCGGGGGGGGCATGAAAAAGTCAAGAAAACTATTTATCTTCACGACACCCCCTCTGTATTTAATGACCACGCTCTAATTACATATATATCAATATATCGACTATAACTCTTATGATATACTGCTCCCTAGGTGGTTGAACCATCTTCATAGACACTCCATTCCAAACTGGAAACCATTGATATAAATGTACACTTAGGAATTTATGTGATAAAAAAACATGTATATAGAGCGGCACACTGTGAGTCCATATACAAATGCATCCTGTGAATCCCATTTTTAAAACGAAAATAAACAATATCTAGTAAACAATCTCTGTCTCTAAACGTACTTTTTCAACTCCCATTGTCACCATTGATAATGTTTGATTTGACAATTTCATATTCAACTGGTTTCTTATCACTAAAATAGAATAAGCCATTTTGTTAATAGAAGTGAAGTCACCAGATCAGATAAAAACGGTGATAAGTTTGCATTATGGACGGGTGTTTTCATATAGTAAAATGAACGAAAATACTAGGTAAGCCCACAAAATCAAGAAATATTCAGTTGCATCGAAATCATCCCTTTCAAACCAATTGTAAATAATAAAAAAGAATAAAATGCGATTGATTTGACACCAAGAAATAAGAAATCCAACAATCATCAGTTTGTCTAATATTAGTTGAAAGTCGGAGATGCATGAAAATGTGTACACATGCGTTTTATTTCCATTCACAGGACATTCTGACGGATATGCCAAAAAGTAAGTTATTAATAACTTAGTTAATTCTCATGGGAATCGAATAATATTAAGTCACCTATTGTAAAACAAGTGTAGGAAACCATATCTGAAGTTGAAATATTAATTCTGCATGCATAGCTGTTATTAAACCCACTCTAATGGTGGTGAAAATCTCTATCATAGCCGAAACCCTAATTTTGTTTACAATTTTACAAGAGATTTAGAGAAGCTTTTCAGGTGCTGTTTATTGCCAAATAATCTCTACTTTTAGCTGTGCATTCTTACACCGTTCCTACAAGTGGTGACTTAAATTTATAAATAACAGGCTATGATAAACAAAGTTATTTATGCATTTTTGTTGCAGAGTTTTACTATATACTGTATAGAAAAATCATGCCCAATAAACAATTTTATGCCACTTGATTTACAGATTTTGTAAATCATTATATATATGTCATTCACGGGCTCAGTGTGCACTAAAAAGTTCACGTGATGTGTGTGCATTGCTCTATTTGTTTATGAAACAGTTTAATAATAAATGAATAATAATACTAATAGAAAAGAAAGGGTTTAATCAGAGAACATGTTTTTCACATTCTGAAAATAAAAGAAAAACAACGTTTACAAAGTACAGTCCTCCATTTGTCTGCTAAATGCAAGGAGGCATGAAGACAGTCCCTTGGGAGGTACAAGAAGGCATGATGAAAGAAGCCTGAAGAAAAATCCCATTAGAGATGTGTGGTTTTGTTGAAAATCCAAAGCTGGATTTACTCCTATCCAAACTGGGTTTAGCTGTATCAATAAAGAACAAGTTTGGTTTAACATTGGAAATTGACACTTTTCATCCAATTGAATGATTGCAGAGTATAAATATGCTTATATGGTCTTAGGATTATTAGTAATAGTACTGTGTTATTGAAATTGGACTTAATACTGCAATAATATAAGTTACGAAATATTGCATGCATAAGGAACTATATCCATTTAAATGTGAATTCTACTGTGTGTGGTGCAGACATAAATGAGTGTCAATCGCAGCCATGTGTGAAAAGTTCCACCTGTATGGATGAGGCCAACCATTTTTCGTGTGTATGCCAGGTTGGGTTTGAAGGCAAAAGAATGTGCAGACGGTACATCCATCTTAAATAAATCAGAATAATATCATGAGACATATGTATGCACCAGAGGAATAACATAATAGTATAACATACAGGACTTCATCTAAAAATGTTAAAATTGTTTAATAAATTACCAACATTCTAAGGTAAACCTTCAAATAGGCTAATTGCATTTGTATTTAGTATCTATTTGTTTTTGAATATCAATACATAGATTCACCTTATTTTCTTTAACAGTTTGGTCAATTGTTGTTGGCATCATCACAATCAGCTTCTGACCCTGACAGTCTTTAAGTATCTCGGTTCCTGGGTCGATGAGACACTCAAGGACATCAATGTCAGGAAGGCCCTTGCCTGGAGAGCATTCGAAGACATGGACAGGACGTGGAGGTTCAAGCTAAGCTCTGGTGTAAAGAAGCGCTTCTTTTGTTACAATAGTGGAGTTCATCCTCCTCTGGGTGTGAGGCCTGGGCCCTCAGCAAGGCGATGGAGAAATCCCTGGATGGAACCTATACTCGCATGCTGAGGAAGGCCCTGAACGTCCCCTGGAGCCTCTCACACTCCTAATGAGCAGCTGTATGGGGACCTGCCTAAGCTCTCCGACAAGATTGCTGCTGAGGAGGCTACAGCTCGCCGGCCACTGCCACCGCCACCCCCGAGCTCCCTGCACGGAAGTTGATCCTGT
>JAGTTF010000637.1:0-12367 GCA_019095985.1 Streblospio benedicti
TACAATTACTTTGAGAACTAGATCAGAAGTGTTCAAAGAACACGGCGTCGCTAGAACAACGTTGATTGATTTATATGGGCAATTAAGACATATGATGAAACGGTGCATACTTTACTGTTAATCAAGTTCAACTGTTAAAAAGTCGACTAAAACGTTATGAAATCTTGATTAAAAAGTACACAATACTGTAATCAGCCACACATGATATTGTGCATGGTATGCTGTATTGATTTTATTAAAGCAGGTATATTGATTTAATCATGTTGGCTATATACATTGCTGCTAAGCTGAGTATTGATTTTTTACTGATATTCAATGCACTTAGCCAGCAAAAAAAATCAATACTCATGCACAATATCATTTGTGGCTGAAATGAGGTTTTACGTGACGTAGAACGTGACGTAGAACATGACGTAAACGTGACGTAAAACGTGACGTGATACGTGATACGCGTGATTCTCTGGCTAAGTGCATTGAATATCAGTAAAATGTCATAAATGGCCTTCTAAAATACACAATTTAATTGGCAGAGCGCCCAA
Organism: Streblospio benedicti; assembly: GCA_019095985.1. Lineage (NCBI taxonomy): Eukaryota > Metazoa > Annelida > Polychaeta > Spionida > Spionidae > Streblospio > Streblospio benedicti. The sequence goes on from JAGTTF010000637.1 coordinate 540, forward strand.
AATCGAATCGCTTCGGTGTCGCCTCATACCTCACAGTTGTGTAAAGTTTGAGCGAAATCTGTGGGCGGTAAAAGCTCTAGCTTGTCGAGGAGACATACATACATACATACATACATACATACATACATACATACATACATACATACATACATACATACATACATACATACATACATACATACATACATAGAAACAAAGTGATCACAAAGGCTTTTCGCTTCAGCTACTGAAGCGACACCAATAATAAGATGTACACTCAGATGTACTACGCTGTGTCTGTGGATTCCACAGAAGGCACACACAATTATTTTAAATAAATGTGAAATTGTGTACTAATTCAGTATATATGGCTTCTGAGATTCCATACACAAATGAACTCATCAACCACAGCTTCAAAATCAGGCATGAAGCGCCCCACACACCATCTGCTAAAATAATCTGAATTATCAGAATGTATCTATCAACTCGGTCAAAATTCCTCACACTGTTACTTTTGATTTCCAAGCTGGCAGGCAATGTTGAGAGACAACATCAGCAACAAAACCTGGCCATGGCAAACTGGAAGATGGCTGAGGTCCTGGAGACTTTGGAAGAAGACAACAGTCATTAGGTGTGTGACAAGCTTGGAAATATTCAAATTGTAAACAAAGGATTTGGTCGACAGCCCTTAAATACATTACAAAAAGCAACACAGTGGGTGTGAAATTATAACAAGCAGGCCTGATGTAAAATATCATGCTTCTGTTTTTTTTATGTAATCCCTATATGCACAGGCCCTCCGTTGCGTATAATTACAATCAAAGGGGTCAAAAGATAAAGAAATGCGCGTGGTTAAATTGTTATGTAAAATGAATCAAATTGCCGTTTGCATCTTGTAGATACAACCAATCACCATCATAAAAAGAACACTCATAATGACAATTTTATAATATTATAGGTTTTACTATCGCGAGGCAGTAAAATACTTCAGTATCGGGGTTGCTAGAGGCGGTGGGGTGAAGGCGGCGACCTGGGTGGACGCGCTACTCCAAGCGTATCACGTGTATTAAGGATGCTATTGTGGTACTGTCAAACCTCACAATTGACACCTCATTTATAGCGCAACCCGATATGATGTGGCATGCTTATAAACATATTTTGTCAACAGGAAATGATACTATATTTAACGAACCTGCAAAAAAAGACACAATTGTGTAATTGATGCAATTAGTTTAACTTCATGATTAAAGCTACACATTCTTCGAGTAGTATTCACATACACTGTGATATACAAATACGATCCTTCAAATACTCTTTGGTAGCTTTGTAGGCTTTGCAGTGTTGTGATGATAATAATTATGGTGCTACTGTTGTAGAATTCGGCTTGTATTGAAACCCCCCAAAGAGCGCGTCAGACTTTAGAAAAACTCATACACACTATGGAGGGCGACGTGTGTAAAGTAAGCCGAGGTAAAATCACTATTCTATCATTCCGTGCAAAAATCACCGACAATAACCCTCGCTGATTGGTCAATCAGCCTGGTCAATAAGCGATTGACTGGCGCTCCAGGCGCCGGGAGACCACTACTACTGCACTAGTCTAAACTTGTCACATTATCAATACAGCCGCTGATGTCTCAAGGCATGTCCCGTGTAGAGCAGAGCAAAAGTTTAGACTAGTGCCGTAGTAGTGGCTCCGGCGCACTCTGGAGGCGTTCAGTCAATCGCTAATTGACCACGCTGATTGACAAATTGACTTTGCAATGAGAACGTTATAATATGATTTATTTTAAAATAAAATTGATTTTAGTCATGATAGAATGGTGATTGACCACTCGATTGCCGTGTCAATGCTCAATTTTCCCATTGACACTCCAATCTCGTGATCAATTCCTACATTCTATCATTCGTGCAAAAAATCACCGCCAATAACCCACGCTGATTGGTCAATCTCCGTGCTAAATTATACGAGCTCACTCGCTCTCTCTGATGAGCAAAGTTGTTTACTATTAAATGTATCGTTATTGAAAGAAAACACGTATCTGGCTTTTTTCGTAATCGGGGAGTGACAATTCCATTTTATCGGCAATTACCGATTGTAATGCATTTCGCAGATCCAGTCTTAATTTAGTATGGAACCTACGATCGTTTGGTGGTTGATTTCCATCAGCAAACTATATAAATCTACCAAGATCGTCTTTCTAAACTAAATCAGTGTCTTGACAGTGTGTCTGCAATAGAACTCTTATAAGTTATTCCCGTGCGCAAGCTGTAGTAATAATGTTACATTTCGCCAATCCTTCAAATGAAAGTTAATTTGGAAAACAAAATAAAGATATTAGGTCTCAAGGATCCACCTGCTATGCAGTACCGCTTTATTTTGACGAGTGGGGTCACGTTAGTCTAGATGTATAGATCAACCAAACGCCTATAGATATTTCTTAACCCGTGCGTTGACAGCTCCATTTGTTATTATTTTCTGGTAAGGTATGGTCATTTGCACGCTCTAGTAATATCACCACATTTTATAATTCGTTTGAGAGAAAGTTATCCCGAAAATTAGAAGGAAGCACTTTTGTGAGCAACCACCCGCTAGTCAGTATTTGTTTGTGATACAACTCTCTCGTGGAACGTCAAACGTTTGCTGTCAGGACTCTGTGCCGTATTTTCATTTGGTAGTGGATGCAAAAAGATGGAAAAGTAAATGTCTCGGCAAATCTTTATTATCAATTATCTCTGCGAATACTTCTAGTATGTTGTAGAGCAGAGGTTAACGAATTCAGACGTTAGTTTTAGTCGTAGTAAACTTACGTAGATCGTGGGGGAATAACAATGGTCAGCGGGGGCTCGTAGACATAATTTTAAAAGTCATCGAGTAGCGTCGATCCCGGTCAGTAGTAAACTTACGTAACATCTTCAAGCGCGATCCCGTACGAATAGTCTACATTATTCGCGAGGAAGAAGGGGGGACAGCCGCCGCTCTAGCGTGGGATGGGGCTCGTGACGGGCTCGATAAACCGACGCTCCCCGCTTCAACGGGGCGTGGGGGTGGCGGAGTACGATCGGTAATCTTGGCCGACCGCCGACGGGGTCCGGAGGTTAGACGAGTCGGCCGCCGACGGCGTCCGGGGGTTAGACGAGTAGGCCGTTGACGGCGTCCGGGGGTTAGAAGAGTCGACCGTTGGCGGGGTACCGGGATTAGAAGAGTCGGCCGCCCGGCGTCCGGGGTAGGCAGTAGCCCGTTGATGGCGTCCGGGGATTAGAAGAGTCGACCGCCCGAAAACTGGCGCGCCCGTTCGAAAATGGGCCCGCCAGTTCTCGGGTATCGGCAGCGTCAAAAATTTAGTATAAATTACAATTAAAACGCGACATTTTTAGGGGGGCGGGCGTACGATTTCTCGTTCGTCGACGCAAAAAACCACGTCACTCGAGGAAGAAAAAGCGCTTAAAAAAAGCGCCAAACACGCTATCTTGCGCAGGATTAGGTGTAACCCACGCTTATTAAATAGTACACAGAAGGCAGTGATGATAACGAGGCATCGTTTTTCCAATCTTTTATTTTCCACACACAAATATATACTTTTTTACAGAGTACTGGGGAAGACATCATTTTCTAAACTCTACACAGTAAAACCGAATCAGAGTACCGCAAAAGACATAGAGTAATGGCTAGATACTTTTACAGAAGATATTCTTTAAACTTTACACGTATATATACACGCAGTAAAAAAATACGTGATGGATGTACATTTATTCAACACACGCTGATACACATATATACTGTTTTATGACTTTGTCCACTTTGATCGTAGTCCATCTTCTTCTTGTAGTGAGCTATTCAATCTTCAACGATAGGTGCCCTCTCTCTCTCTCCGCGCGCTCCGTCGGTACTCGTCATAACTCAACCCCAGCACGCAGCGCACTCGCGATATGAAGGCGAGGCTTTCGTTGTCGGGGGTGGATAACCTCAGTCGTATGGCGTTGAAGAGGACGGGCTCTTCTACTTTTATCGGGTAAATATGCTGAAATGTGATGTGCTCTCGAAAGCTCTGTCCGCTACCTTGTCGGCGCGTTGCTCAGGGGTACCTGTCTCAGAAGGCGAGAGATGCTGCCATTTGAAATGACTGAGCCCACGCAGTTAGCGCTGATATGGATTAAAGGTGAGTCTGAGCCGTCGTGATATACGATGAGCTCCAGGAGTGACAGGTAGGCTTCTTCGCAATCTATACTCTTGGGCAGTTGTACGACCAGTTCTTGAACGCTCGACTGCTCGCTGTCGGCACAGATGATCATCGCGGGCCCGTGAGTTGGGTGAATGGAATCCATGAAGTAAAACTTTTTAGCGTAATCCGGCGTAACCACGGCGCTCCCTTTTATGCTCTCCATCAGTTGTTGGCAACACTTTTGAAGCTCGCTGACGGTCCTGAGACGGTGTCGGGCGGTGGGCGCGCTTCTCCGTCAGCTCTTGGCGTACATCCCCCCTCGGGGACCATGACGAACCCGTCTAGATGCTTCAGAGCCATCACTCTATGAGCGGTCTCGCCGCTTCGCAGAGGGCTTCGGCCAAGGGTCGCGTCAGTAGCTTTCTACGCTCGAGGACGGAGGCTGACTTGCCGGACAGGCGTCTAAGAGCTGTCACCTTTCCGCGCAAGTAAGGCTTTAAATGAGGCGGCACCGGGAGACGTTTTTTTAGAATGTTCAGAGCTATCTCGCACAGAGCCATGATCTCGCCTTTATGAGCGTGCTTCAGGAGGCTGTAGCGCTGTCTCTGAGCGCGACGTCCGCTGTCCCTCGGGATGTCTTTCAGAAACATTCCGAGAAAGCGCGCGTGGGCGGCGAGAGCCATTCTCTCTCTCTCGCTCTTCTCTCTCTCTTCAGGCTGGTTCTTTTTTTTACGACTTCAAGGCGTAGACCCGCGTCAGCTCGCCGGGGAAGATGTCGGTTCTCAGTCTATAGTCCGTGTCGGAGTGCGGGCTCAGGTCGATAACGATGTAGGGGTACTTCGCGCGCTAGGTCACGGCTTTTATGAGGTCCGGCAGGAGTTTTTTGCGCGGCCTTACGGAAAAGTTGCGCGTCTTTTCGACGTCGACCCCAAAAAACGTCCTCACTCCAATACAAATTATACTATTTTTTTTTTACGCGTTTTCCGGCGGAGGCGAAAAATGGCAGCGCCCGTTCGAAAAACTGGCGCGCCCGTTCGAAAATGGGCCCGCAAGTTCTCGGGTATCGGCAGCGTCAAAAATTTAGTATAAATTACAATAAAAAACGCGACATTTTTAGGGGGGCGGGCGTACGATTTCTCGTTCGTCGACGTAAAAAACCACGTCACGAGCGGAAGAAAGTGCGGAAAAAAAAAGGGTTTCCTCTCTCTATATATAGAGAGGACCCGGTACTCGTCATAACTCAGCCCCAGCACTTGGCGCTTCGCTTCTCTCGCCTCTCTCTCTCTCTCTCCTCTCTCTCTCTCTCTCTCTCTCTCTCTCTCTCTCTCTCTCTCTCTCTCGCCACCACCACCACCACCAGCACCGTCAGTACCCCGGCCACCGCTACCGTCACCGTCAGTACCCCTACCGCCTCCACCAGTGACTCAGCCACCGTCGGTGCCCCTGCCACCACCACCACCACCACCACCGCCTCCCGCTCCTTCTCTCCGCGGGCGCCTCACCCACCGCCGCCTCCAGTGACTCTCGCGCCTCGGGCACCGTCGGTGCCCCGGCCTCCGCTACCGCCAGGACCACCAGTGCCTCGACCACCCCCAGCGCCGCCGCCTCCGGTTACGGGGACCTGATCGCCGTTGAGGCGGCGGCGCTGGGGGTGGTCGAGGCACTGGTGGTCCTGGCGGTAGCGGAGGCCGGGGCACCGACGGTGCCCGAGGCGCGAGAGTCACTGGAGGCGGCGGTGGGTGAGGCGCCCGCGGAGAGAAGGAGCGGGGAGGTGGTGGTGGTGGTGGTGGTGGTGGCAGGGGCACCGGTGGCGGTGGCTGAGTCACTGGTGGAGGCGGTAGGGGTACTGGACGGTGACGGTAGGTGGTGGCGAGGGGTACTGACGGTACTGGTGGTGGTGCTGGTGGTGGTGGTGGAGAGAGAGAGAGAGAGAGTTAGAGAGAGAGAGAGAGAGAGAGAGAGAGAGAGAGGAGATTAAGTGCGCTGCGTGCTGGGGCTGAGTTATGACGAGTACCGACGGCGCGCGCGGAGAGAGAGGAAACCCTTTTTTTTCCGCACTTTCTTCCGCTCGTGACGTGGTTTTTTACGTCGACGAACGAGAAATCGTACGCCCCCCCCCTAAAAATGTCGCGTTTTAATTGTAATTTATACTAAATTTTTGACGCGTCGATACCCGAGAACTTGCGGGCCCATTTTCGGAACGGGCGCGCCAGTTTTCGGAACGGGCGCGTCATTTTTCGCCTCTCCGCCCGGAAAAAGCGCGTAAAAAAAAAAAAATAGTATAATTTGTATTGGAGTGAGGACGTTTTTTGGGGTCGACGTCGAAAAGACGCGCAACTTTTCCGTAAGGCCGCGCAAAAAACTCCTGCCGGACCTCATAAAAGCCGTGACCAAGCGCGCGAAGTACCCCTACATCGTTATCGACCTGAGCCCGCACTCCGACACGGACTATAGACTGAGAACCGACATCTTCCCCGGCGAGCTGACGCGGGTCTGAAGTCGTGAAAAAAAAAAAAGAACCAGCCTGAGAGAGAGAGAGAGAGAGAGAGAGAGAGAATGGCTCTCGCCGCCCACGCGCGCTTTCTCGGAATGTTTCTGAAAGACGTCCCGAGGGACAGCGGACGTCGCGCTCAGAGACAGCGCTACAGCCTCCTGAAGTACGCTCATAAAGGCGAGATCATGGCTCTGTGCGAGATAGCTCAGGACATTCTAAAAAAACGTCTGGCGGTGCCGCCTCATTTAAAGCCTTACTTGCGCGGAAAGGTGACAGCTCTTAGGCGCCTGTCCAGCAAGTCAGCCTCCGTCCTCGGCGTGAAAGCTACTGACGCGACCCTTGGCGAAGCCCTCTCTCTGCGGCGGCGAGACCGCTCATAGAGTGATGGCTCTGAAGCATCTAGGCGGGTTCGTCATGGTCCCCGAGGGGGGTACGCGCAGCTGACGGAGAAGTGCGCCCACCGCCCGACTCCGTCTCAGGACCGTCAGCGAGCTTCAAAAGTGTTGCCAACAACTGATGGAGAGCATAAAAGGGAGCGCCGTGGTTACGCCGGATTACGCTAAAAAGTTTTACTTCATGGATTCCATTCACCCAACTCACGGGCCCGCGATGATCATCTGTGCCGACAGCGAGCAGTCGAGCGTTCAAGAACTGGTCGTACAACTGCCCAAGAGTATAGATTGCGAAGAAGCCTACCTGTCACTCCTGGAGCTCATCGTATATCACGACGGCTCAGACTCACCTTTAATCCATATCAGCGCTAACTGCGTGGGCTCAGTCATTTCAAATGGCAGCATCTCTCGTCTTCTGAGACAGGTACCCCTGGAGCAACGCGCTCGACAAGGTAGCGGACAGAGCTTTCGAGAGCACATCACATTTCAGCATATTTACCCGATAAAAGTAGAAGAGCCCGTCCTCTTCAACGCCATACGACTGAGGTTATCCACCCCCGACAACGAAAGCCTCGCCTTCATATCGCGAGTGCGCTGCGTGCTGGGGTTGAGTTATTACGCAGTACCGACGGAGCGCGGCGGAGAGAGAGAGAGAGGGCACCTATCGTTGAAGATTGAATAGCTCACTACAAGAAGAAGATGGACTACGATCAAAGTGGACAAAGTCATAAAACAGTATATATGTGTATCAGCGTGTGTTGAATAAATGTACATCCATCACGTATTTTTTTACTGCGTGTATATATACGTGTAAAGTTTAAAGAATATCTTCTGTAAAAGTATCTAGCCATTACTCTATGTCTTTTGCGGTACTCTGATTCGGTTTTACTGTGTAGAGTTTAGAAAATGATGTCTTCCCCAGTACTCTGTAAAAAAAGTATATATTTGTGTGTGGAAAATAAAAGATTGGAAAAACGATGCCTCGTTATCATCACTGCCTTCTGTGTACTATTTAATAAGCGTGGGTTACACCTAATCCTGCGCAAGATAGCGTGTTTGGCGCTTTTTTTTAAGCGCTTTTTCTTCCTCGAGTGACGTGGTTTTTTGCGTCGACGAACGAGAAATCGTACGCCCGCCCCCCTAAAAAATGTCGCGTTTTTAATTGTAATTTATACTAAATTTTTTGGCGTCGATACCCGAGAACTGATACCCTTTCGGGCAGGCTGGCGCCAGTTTTCGGCGGTCGACTCTTCTAATCCCCGGACGCCATCAACGGGCTACTCGTCTAACCCCGGGCGCCGTCGGTGGCCGACTCTTCTAATCCCGGTACCCGCCAGCGGTCGACTCTTCTAACCCCCGGACGCCGTCAACGGCCTACTCGTCTAACCCCGGACGCCGTCGGCGCGGCAGACTCGTCTAACCTCCGGACCCCGTCGGCGGTCGGCCAAGATTACCGATCGTACTCCGCCACCCCCACGCCCCGTTGAAGCGGGGAGCGTCGGTTTATCGAGCCCGTCACGAGCCCCATCCCACGCTAGAGCGGCGGCTGTCCCCCCTTCTTCCTCGCGAATAATGTAGACTATTCGTACGGGATCGCGCTTGAAGATGTTACGTAAGTTTACTACTGACCGGGATCGTCGCTACTCGATGACTTTTAAAATTATGTCTACGAGCCCCCGCTGACCATTGTTATTCCCCACGATCTACGTAAGTTTACTACGACTAAAACTAACGTCTGAATTCGTTAACCTCTGCTCTACAACATACTAGAAGTATTCGCAGAGATAATTGATAATAAAGATTTGCCGAGACATTTACTTTTCCATCTTTTTGCATCCACTACCAAATGAAAATACGGCACAGAGTCCTGACAGCAAACGTTTGACGTTCCACGAGAGAGTTGTATCGCAAACAAATACTGACTAGCAGGTGGTTGCTCACAAAAGTGCTTCCTTCTAATTTTCGGGATAACTTTCTCTCAAACGAATTATAAAATGTGGTGATATTACTAGAGTGTGCAAATGACCATACCTTACCAGAAAATAATAACAAATGGAGCTGTCAATGCACGGGTTAAGAAATATCTATAGGCGTTTGGTTGATCTATACATCTAGACTAACGTGACCCCACTCGTCAAAATAAAGCGGTACTGCATAGCAGGTGGATCCTTGAGACCTAATATCTTTATTTTGTTTTCCAAATTAACTTTCATTTGAAGGATTGGCGAAATGTAACATTATTACTACAGCTTGCGCACGGGAATAACTTATAAGAGTTCTATTGCAGACACACCTGTCAAGACACTGATTTAGTTTAGAAAGACGATCTTGGTAGATTTATATAGTTTGCTGATGGAAATCAACCACCAAACGATCGTAGGTTCCGTACTAAATTAAGACTGGATCTGCAAAATGCATTACAATCGGTAATTGCCGATAAAATGGAATTGTCACTCCCCCCGATTACGAAAGCCAGATACGTGTTTTCTTTCAATAACGTTCAATTTAAGTATCAACTTTAATATGCGTGTTTCCAATAGCTTTCCGATTTTTCTAAATTTTTTCCTTTCTGTTTCTTTATTAGGATCAAGTGTATTTTATCTTACCAGATAATTTTATTTACATATTGGGGAGAGACGAACCGTTCTCTTTGTAACATAGAGCATAACATCATTTGTCATCATTCTACTAAGAAAAATGTATGCTTCAAGTAAGAAATGTTGGAGTGAAAATTGAAAATGAATAGTTAATGCAGTATTCCAGTTATGCATATATTATATTTAAACACCTTCAAGTTTTGCCAGCCAATCGATTATTTTAGGGGAATCAGACTCATATTTTGGACGAAGCAAAAATGTTCTGGAGCAAGACGTCTACTTGCACCAGTGCACTGCTAGTCTGCACAAACTCATACATTATGGTTAGTATGCATCTCTTATTAGGACAATTGTTTAGATTAATATTGTGCTATTGTAGTTAGATGTTGATATTTATGATGACATGGCTTAGAGAGTGGAGTAATGGGGAGATATTGATAACTATTCGCCTAAGGCCCCATAAAAATAATAAATGTTTCTCGTCCCCTCCCTCCTGTGTATAGTGGTGCCTCCTGAACATTTTATTGCCTCCCCGTGATAAAAATAAAATGGCCCTCCCGTCTGGCTGCAGACAAAGATGGCCCCGTCCCTGTCATTTGTTTGCTAGATCTATGCACGCTAGATATACTACTTCTTTAATTGTACTATATTATACCATAATAGTTTGTTATTGCAACTCAATACAATAAAAGTTGTTGTATAAGTGATGTTTATGATTTTGATAATAGAAAGACATTGTTCACATACAATCAAAACACATGTAGTTCATTCATGGCCCAATATTCAAAATGAAAGATTTCGCGCGGAAGAAAAATAAAAAAAAAAAAGTGAATCCCTCCTCAATTTTTTTTATGATATAAGGACGGAAACATCAGCAAAATAAAAATAAAAAAAATAAAAATTGACCCCTCTCCTATGTGTAGGAAAATAGGCAGGACGAGAAACATTTTATTAATTTTATGGAGCCTAACATATGCTCGTGATTCTTACAATATTACATTTAGATTTGATAACTTCCGCTTTTAAATTTCCACAAAGCAAAAAGCTAACTAATCTATATGCAGTATTACCAAAATCATGACAACAATCAGCAACGTATACTACAAAAATGAGAAATTAGCTGCACCTCTGTGAAAATAAACTAAAAACTCTATTGGGCTACTAAAATAGGAGATGAGCTTCTGGAAAAATTATTGCTTAATGAAGAGGACTTGAACATGGACATGGTTTTTGATGTGATTGAGCTGGTACAAAAGGCCATCATCCTCACTCGCGAAGTGGAGGTAAGCTTAATACACCAATACAATAGAGTTGACTCAAGGGAGGATCCAGGTTCTTGGTAATCAGACAGGGGCAGAACCTGTATTTCCTGGACATGGGTGCCTGTTTATGCAAATGGGTGTGGGGTGAAGTCATCATGCATTGAACCAGGCCTTTGCTGTGATGTGCAAAATAAGTGTTCAGGAATTTTGAAATATTGATATATTTGAGGAGATTGAGTGGGATTTCACTAATTTAGCCCTCATCTACTGTTCAAATCACGATGGTAAAAGATGTGATCTCTGACCAGTGCACTACACACCAGTCAACTTATTGTCTCACAACCACTTTCATAATGGTGATAAAATTAAAGATGAAGATAGAGACCAAGTTGTCAAACATACAAGACCAAGTTGTCAAACATAAAACTAATAAGGATAACACTGTCATCATGATAGCGACAAATAAAGTCAACAACAAAGACCAAGCATCAAAATATTTTCTACACGGAAACTGCATTGTTTCAGGTCGAGATGGACACACGCTCTCACCGCAGACTTGGCTTTGTCTATGACAAAGTGCTGAAGGACAAGGAAGGGCCAAGACAAACTTCAAGCGCTCCATGCAGCTTGCACTCATGCATCACACGCATGTTCGACGCGCAAGTAAGTCAACCAAATCCATATTACCTTCAATATTGTTGTCAACATATAATAATAGCAGATTTAAATAGGTTCATGTTTTGTCTTGGTCTCAAATCAAATACTTGTATTGGCAGACATGCAAAAACCGCAATCATTCTTAGAACGTTATCCAAACCAATAATGTTGATAAATAGAAAATAATAACAATTTTGAGTCATTCTCTGATAAACGCCCCTAGAATGTCTGTGTTTGGCAGGCTGGTTCAAAAGCCAGGAGGCAGGGGAAGGCGGGGCCGGGAG
>JAGTTF010000638.1:0-12986 GCA_019095985.1 Streblospio benedicti
TGATACCAGTTCACTGCAAGGACGTCCGTTACAGATTCTCTCATGTATTGTGTTGGGTCGACGGACCTTAATATGGTCACGGGACGTCGAGGATCGGCCAAGCTCTTTGGAGTGCAGTCGGAACCAAGCCCAGCAATGCCGGACACGGCGCGGCAAAATCTTGATGGCTGGGACATCAAGGCCAACAAGATCGTCCTCACAGGTAGGGGAGTCGGTACCAGGATCCCGTAGCAGTTGGGCTTGTCAGTCCAAGTATGGTCCGACCTAGAGTGGTCCCCCTGATTCAGTCACGTGCTAATTGACTCTACATGGTCGCCCCCATCCTTGTAGTCGTGACCTCCTGCCCTTATCCTGTAGTTAATTCGATAGTATCTGCCGTTTTTGAACTGGTCACCTTTTTGTTGTTCCCCCGGAAGTCGTACATCCCAGAGCAAAGCAGTGAGCTAGTAGTGCAACCATAACGCACCTCAGCTCGGGTTAGTTGTGCACCCATAACATGCAACAACCATAAGTCGAAAAACAACTGTTGGATTTTGGGGAGGATACTTGTTTTGTTTTTCAGGTTCCAGGCTCGGTGCAAGTTCCACGGAGTTGGTTCCCACTGGACCTCCTACCAAACAGTGTCGGCTTGCAGACTGCCGTAGAGTGGTCGCGTCTGGCAGTGTCCAGGTGCGCACTGCGTACACTCTGTGAAGTTCAACTCGACGATGTCCTCGGATGCTGACCTCTCATTCGCAGATACTACCAGATTACTCGTTTTACTATGTGTAAGTGTCCATGGGGATGTCTCCTTCCCTTATTAGCGGAACAGGCCACCCACATTGAAACTGGGGGAGTGTGTAGCAAAACTCGTAAAGTAGGCCTCCGGTGCGCGACTCATTGTAGCATGGTCGCAGACTATAAACCAGTCCCTTAGTATAAGTTGCATTGGAGTAGGTTAGATTCCTTAGGCTACACACACCTTAATAGGCTTTGTTGTTGTTCATTATGGCCACTGTAGAATTAGGGAACAGTGCTCTCTTGTACTGGTTATGAGCCGAAAAGCAGCAGTTCTCTCTTAGATGCTGGATAGGCAGCAAGTAGGGTTGCCCTCATTCACTTGTCTCTCAAGGTTGGTCTGTGGCCTTGCTTCCTCTCGTGGTCTATCCAGCGTGGCTGTGTATAGGGGACGCCTGAAGCACATGCAGGTCAGCACTTTTTGCGAATTCCTTCCCCGTGCGGAGGCCTCTCGTGAAACCCAGGGGTGAACACCTTCTTGGCAGTAGGTAACCAGAAACTAGGCCAGGGCGTACGTAGAGAGCTTAGTACACAACAAGGAGTCAACTAGAGAACCGCAAGACCTCCCCAGGGCCGTGAGTGGGCGTAGCCTGCAAACGTCACCACAAGGCCGACGCAGTCCAGGAGAAGGTGGTGATCGGACAAGGCGGACAATAGCGTATATTGTCAATTTCTTCTCATGCTGTTACATGTATGTAGTGCTAACAAAGAAGTCATCAACATGAAACAAACCTTATTTATTTAACTTTATTTGTAGTAAACACAGAAATATAAAAATAATTTTCTAAAATTCATCATATGTCTTTTTATGCTGAAGATACGTTGGGTATATTGATGTCTCATTGCTGCAAAAACATTGTGATGATTCTTTTTTCCAAGTAGCTAGACATTGGGCCAGTTGATGTAGTTCTAACAATGTTTAAGCTGTCCATAGTAATGTGTTCATTATTTTCAAATTATTCTGGGATTTTTGGTTAAAAGCAAAAGCACTCTGGAGTTATAATTTTGAAATAGTCTATGTTATGTATAGTGGAGAGCGAACACTCCAGATATCATAAGAATCTTGCACTTTGTGACAAGATTTTTGCCACTTGGCATGAACTTAGATATGGGTACACTGATTTCAAAAACCATTGCAAACAAATTTTTTGTGACCCCTAAGGCCCGTAATCATAAAATCCAAAATGGCCGCCATCGGAAATTGGAAATTTGGATAATTGTCTATAGCTCTTGCACAATCATGTGTAATACCTTGTTTGTTAGTTTTTTTCATGAAGGCAAACTCATTTTTGAATATCATTTATCATTTAGAGGTCAATTAAAGCGTCATTGGACCTAAATCCAACATGGCGGCCATGAAAATATGAAATTTAAAGATGAATCATACTTGAAGCTATAGTTGTGTGTGATACCTCATTCAGTATGTTTTTTGGGGTGAGGAATCCATTTTTGATGTTATTTTTTAGATACAGACACATTTAAAAGGTCTATACAAATATCTTAGATATTGTGTTACAATATCATGCATAATACCTAATACAGGCTCAAACAGTTTCCCATCTTGCAGAAACAGGATTGTTTTTGGACACTTAGTTTGTGATTTCAAGCTTAATTCTAATCCAAAATTTAGTAGATAAATGATTTGAAATTTGACAGTCCAAATAAAGGGGAGGGGAGATCATTGTGAATGCGTGGATAGTGTTTGCATTGTGATGTACATACAACGAATACCTGGATGCTAGTATTGGGCCCCATGAGCCAATTGATGTTTGGGAAGAGAGACTCTCCATCCAGGCTCCCACCATACAGTACTGGAGAACCGTCACAGACTACTTGCTCACTACTTGCTCACTACTTGCCAATTTGTTCGTGGTCAAAGGTCAGGAGACTGGTGTTTGACGCTCAATGCATTAGAAGATCTTTGCCCCTGGTTCTTTGTATTTGGCCATACACACTATGCCAGGTGGCTCCCTGTGTTCCTCAGAGACATGGCAACTCTCCCAGATGTTCATCCTGGTGTTCAGCATGTCTTTGTGAATGGGAAATTTGTCGTCCAACGTAGTAGCAAGAAATTCTCACTCATGGCACTCGATCAAAGTCAGGAACATAGCATAAAGTTCCTTAAAAAAGACAGTGGTGCTAAAGGGAAATATGGTCAACAGGAGGAGAAAGATGTAATAGAACTGTCAATGTTAGATGTATTACGTCTTACTGAAGAATTTGAAAGTGCCTGTCTCTTAGCACCGGCTAGAAAGGTCAGCATTGAACACCCTGAAGCATCAGAAAACTGAACAAAACAACCTTATAGGAATGCTTGAAGTCGTTAAGGATGGTCGAGCTATCAATCCTTTCAAGGAGATGGGATCGGATCTTGTAACATTAGACTCTGGTGAAAATATGGATCCAGAAATCATCGAGAGCTTGAATGAGGCATCAAGTAAGGGAAAGGAAATGTACGATGAGTTTGTGAAGGACAGGATAGAACAGGCAACTAAGCTGTTGTCTGATGTAAACCCAAGGGTGAAGACGTACACCTTCAGCAACCAGCCACCTGCTGACCTACGAAAAGGGTGTAAACAAAGTTACATCCTATAAGGCAAATTCTGCACTTGTAACAAAGCTCTTTCTATCTCTCAAAGCTAGACCAGACGCTGATATTGATAACTTTTCATCATGAGAATCAGAGGGAGCCTCCATCATTATGCGACCAAGGAAAAATGATCATTGGCACGAAATCTGCTCTACTTGGATGCCTGCCTGGAATGCCTGAACCTGGGCGCTCTGCTGCTGCAAGAGAAGCCACAGCTGTTGTTCTTGATATGGCAGCAGTCATTCACATGATAACGCCACAAAGAGCCAAGGTGTTTGAGGATTACACAAAACCCATCTGATACCATTCTTGGAGAAACAGATCACCAACAACACCACAAGGGTGGATGCTGTATGGGACACATATCTAGAAGACAGCTTGAAGCTTCAAACAAGAGAAAAACGTTCAGCAGCAGGTGGGAGAAGGTTGAACAGAGTATCAGAATTGATTCCTCTGCAAAAGGGAGCCGAGTGGCAGAAATTCTTGAAGGAGACCCCGAATAAAGACCAACTATTCTGCTTCCTAAGCAGTGAATTAGAGATGAATTCTGAAGGGGCCGGGTATCATCTTCTAACCATGAAAGCTGATCTTGTTCTTAGCAACAGGCCAACAGATTTGTCTGACCTCTCTACTTGCAAGCAGGAAGAAGCTGACACGCGCATGGTGCTGCATCTTTCGCATGCATCTAAGGAAGGACAATTTTTAGGACATGCTAAGGCATACATACGTACTGTAGACACTGATGTTGTGGTTTTAGACATACATTTCTTTGCCCAGAACTTGAAGAGGTATATATTGGATTTGGTGCTGTGAAAAGCTTCAGAGAAATGCCAATACACATCAATGTCAGATCACTAGGACCCCAAGTATCTTATGCTATGGCATTCTTTCATTCATACACTGGATGTGACATAACATCAGCTATGTTTGGCATTGGTAAGAAAAGTGCATGGAAGATATGGCAAGCGTTTCCACACTTCACCACTACCTTCTGTGCTTTGCTTGATGATCCTCATCAACTGCAAATCAACTCTGTTCATATGCAGCACCTCGAGAGATTCACGGTTCTCATCTACAGTAAACACTGCTCTGCAGATACAGTGAATGAAGCGAGAAAAATGATGTTCACCAATGGACTCAAGTCATTGGAAGCTATTCCACCAACGCTCAATGCCCTATTCCAGCTTACAAAGCGAGCTCTACTTGCTGCCTCCTTCATCTGGAAAACAGTCCCTTTGCAAAGAGTCCCAGGTACCAAGCCCTGGTCAGTGGGGATGGGAGTGGAATGAAAGAACAAAGATGTGGGTACCACTGTGGACTGATCTACCAGATGCCAGTGAGGAATGTGCATTACTACTGCACTGTGGATGCAAAGTGGCCTGTAGCGGCAATTGTAAATGCAGTAGAGCAAGGCTTCACTGCACTTCTTTTTGCAAATGAGAGGGGGCGTGCACAAACAACAACATTGAGAACTGAAAGTGGATGTTTGATAAGTGGTGCCATAGAGCAAATGTGTCTAATGACATTAAGCAGTGTGTTGGGGTACTAACCTGTGTAAATGTTAGCCTTTTACTATATCTATGACAGATATGTGAGAGAGTATAAAGTACATTGAATTGATGATTCACAAACTGAAGAGCATACCAGAACCTAGTTCTAGATATAGGCTTTGTTGTCATCAGCAAGCAAGTGAGAGACTGACATCAAATTTTGAATTTCATTTTGAGAATTCTATTTCCAATAAAAAGTATGTCAAATCTGTCTGTTATTCATGGTTTAACACAAAGCAAAAATCCGAAAAGTTATAATTTGTACAGAATTTCGGTCTATTAATTTATTTGTTTAACATAGAAGTTCAATCTATTAATCTATTTGTTCAACATTGAATGTCTCCATATTGCAGACCAAACTCATGTTAACTGAACTAGTACCTTTAAACCAATGCCAGAAATGAATTCACCATGCCCAAAAACATACATGATGATGTATCACACATATGCTGTTTTAACTTCTCTTTCCGTTATCCTTGCACATCGATTTTAGCGGCCATATTGGATTTTACTATCTATGACCTACCTATGTGACCTTCAATCTTAAGAATAACACCAAAAATGATGGTCAGAATGGTCTGCGGGATATGACTGTGTCCTTGGCAACGCTCACCATCTCGACCTTTGAGGGAGCAGTCGGCCGAATCGTACTGTGTAGCCCTTACTTTCCACGTCCGGGGCCATAAGTCTGAACCGGTCGCGGTTCTGCCACAGACGTATGCCGACAACCGACCGTGCTGATCATGTAGCGCTTGCAGTTGAAAAATGTCGGCGTTCAGGCGGCCTTCTATCTCGCAGACCTTACCCCCAGCGGTACGTTCGTTACGCCATTTGAGACTGGGGTTGCTGGAAGGCTCCTGCTTCCTGCCGGATCGACGTAGACCGGGGTTGTCCATGTCGCTCGTCTCGGTCGAGAACATCATGGCCTCGCACCAGGTGTCTTTTGGCGTCCCAGGGTGTCCAGGTACGATTTGTAGCTGTAGAACGGGGAGGGAATTGGTTGCAGTCGACGCCCGTTGAGGTGCACCTCCAGGTTACTGAAAGAGAGGCTATGGGGTGGTTGGTTAGGCGTCACGTTTTCTGCCCTCGCCCTCCGGCACGCCCTGGCGGTCGACGATCTGCAGCTGGAGGGCCAAGGACACCGAGTCCAGACGGATGTACTTTGGGCTGGGCGGGATGTAATATTCAGACACGAGTTTGGGGTCGTGATTTGTGTCGTGGGCCTAAAGACCACCTCCTCCACGTGCTCCACCCCCGCGTTGGTGGTGGGGGGCGCGAAGAGGAGCAGACGCTCGTCGTGGGCTCTAATGCTGGCCATCGTTAGGCGAATAGGTCGTCTTTGCTGGTATCGATACGTCTCGTTCGCTTTCTGTTTCTATCCTTAGCGCGGGCTTTCTGTTCGGCGAGCGCGTCTTTCGTTTGTTCTAACACCGAGGCGGCCTGCGTCACCGCTTTTATGGGTTGCTCGGTCTTCTTCCTAGCGTCGCCGCGCTTGGTTTTCACGATATAGACGCTCTTACCGATCATTGAACCCTCCGCCATGCGGCGGTAGTGATCGATCCACTCGTCGACCGTGGGTGCGTCGCGCAGTCTGTCGGCGCTACTCATCGTCCCGAGAGAGACGTAGAACGCAGCGGAATCCTTCGACTGTAGATAAATCCTCGCCGTCCGGGGAGGATAGCGAGACGCGTATGGCGCTGAGGACGGGCTGGTTGACTTTTACCGGGTAGGGGTTGACGTATTCGACGCTTCCGGTGGGAGGGACGTCTACGATTCTCAAAAGATTGGTAGTCCGATCGTTTAAGATAGCCGAGCTGACGCAGTCGGCGCTTATATGAAGTCTGAGCGGCGCTGCGTCCAACGGTCGGCGGAGCGCCGTCTCCATCAGAGCAAGGTACCACGTGCCGTCGCCGAGGATGGCTGGCTTTGGGAGGGGTACCACAACCTCTAGGGGCCTGTGCGCGGTGGCGTCGGCGAATATGTACATCTCAAAGAGCCTCGATTTGGTCGTAGGGGATCCACGAGTTGAACTTTTTGGGGTAATGCAGCCAGGATACGAAGGCCTCCTTGTTGCGACCGCGACCTCTCGTTTTTATGACCTGATCCACTTTGAAACGACCGTCGCGGGGCGGGGCCGCCGCGGCGAGTTCCTCCTCGTAGAAGGCGCCCTCGATGGGGTCGTCGTCCCAGTCGTTTAGTTTGTAGACGGCTTTGACGCCTCGTCTATAGCGCCGGGCCACCTTGAAGAGCTCTCCGCTGAATTTCTGATCGTACTGGCGACCAAAGGTTCTCCTTAGGGCTCCCACGCGGACGACGTCGCCGGGTTTGTAGCGGTACGGGGTCTTGCGTGGGCTTTTTTTTCGGTTTTTCCTCCGTATATCCTCCTGCTTAACGGCGACCAGACCTTCGTT
Organism: Streblospio benedicti; assembly: GCA_019095985.1. Classification (NCBI taxonomy): domain Eukaryota; kingdom Metazoa; phylum Annelida; class Polychaeta; order Spionida; family Spionidae; genus Streblospio; species Streblospio benedicti. The sequence continues at coordinate 7,329 of JAGTTF010000638.1, forward strand.
GTCCGACGTCACGTCGTGGGGGGCGTAGCCCGTCATTCTATGCGTCGTAGCGTTGTAGGCGGCCACAACATTGCTCAGGATGTCGACCCACCTGTGTTTCTGGGTGTGGAGGAAAGCCCTGTAAACTCTGGTGCGCAGGGTCTTTATGAGGCGCTTCGGCGTGGCGGCGTGGATGACGGATCGCGCTATGTAGTGACGAACGCTCAACATCTCGAGGTACTTCTCAAACTCGCCGCTGAATTCGCTGCCCGTGTCAGTGCGGATGCTGTAGCGGGGCGACGTCCGCTGTCCTTGACGATCGATTTAAAGGCGGCGGCGGTCTCTCGAGGGGTTTTAGTTTTGAGGGGGCGGACTAAAGCGGCGCAGCTAAAAGGTGTCCAGGGCGATAAGGATATGTTTGAAGTGGTCGTTGTCGCTAGATACGGTGTTAAAGTCCATGAGGTCGGCTTCCCAAAAGTAGTCGAGACTGGGGGATGGGGCGTGAGGTCTGTCGAAGCGGCGCCTCAGGGTTTGGTCATCGTGTAGACGTCATTCTTGACGGCCCACTTTTCACGTCCCCGCACGACGGGCGTCGTACCCGGCCGCCCTGGCCGCGTCGCGCAGCTTATTTATAGCCGCGTAGGCCGCGGAGTTGGTCGTGTCGTGGTATACGGCATCCAAGTAGTCCTCCATAGTTAAGCGACGGACAGCTCTATCAGCGTAGGGGCGACGTCCGACGTTATATGAGAAAATTTTCGTACTCCCGTCACCACCACCTTACCCATGGAGAAGACGTTGAAGTGGGCTCGGGGGGTGCGGAGCATCAGAGCGTTATGGAACTCGGGCTCGTAGGAGGCACCCGTCATGAGAGCGAGGACGTCGGGTAGGTTCAAGCGACGTCCCACGTTGGCCGCCAGCGACACCGTCAGAAGCCCCATCGCCGTAAGTCTCAAATCAGGGTAGCCGGCTTTTTGGACCCGGCGGGCGTAGCGGCGGAGACGTCGACGGGCCGCGGCGGTTGGTGGCCGGACCGTGACAAATTGCGTAGCCGTTGGCGAAGAGTAACATAGAACCCCCAATCTTTTTATTCTTTAAACGGAGGGGGCTAAACTGGCGGGGGTCGTAGATGGCGTTTACTTAAAAGCGTTGGCTAGGGAGGGAAGGTCGAGAGGCGTCCCGGTAGCGAGGACCGATTTCAACACGACGTTCGTCACTCGATATTCCACCATGACTTTATGAGCCGGTCGTGATTGAGCGTGGGGACCCGTCAAAATTTGATTAACGACTTTGGTCGTATATCCAACAGAAGACAGCGGGCACCAGAGTTGCGTCCGCACCGCAAACCGATGGTTCTTTGCGGACGATACACCCAAGATGCTGTACCCGGGTTGTTCCTGAAAGGTGATCCCGCGGATTATATGACCTTCCTCACAGACAAAGTTACCAGGCGACCTCAACACTCTTCCGAAGTTTCAAGCGGGACCCGACAATGGTAACGTCGGCGGGTGAAGTGGATGAGCCAAGATCCCCACGATCCTCGTCTAGCTGAAAAGAAGTCAGAGTACAGGTGGTATGAGGTGACCCGTATGGTTTCGAACCTGGGACACTCTCGCTATCCCTTGCTCCACCCAGATGTAACAGTTCCTGCTCAGCAGCTCCCAAGCAAACGATGTAGAGCAAGAACATCGAAGCTCTCTATGTGGCATCGTTCGAGAGTGGCATGAGATGCCCAGTCAGGGGATGAGAGCCGAGGGCTGCGTTGGACGTACCCCAGGGAAGCCTACTGCAACAGAGTCGGGTACCCAGAATCATTGGGAGAAAACGACACAGCAATGATAACCTCGCGAGGGTCGTGGTAGGATTTCACCTGCCATGGATTGAAGACACCAAGAAAGGATGGGGGCGTCAGCACATGGACTGGTTAGAGATGGGTAAGACTGACTTCGCCAGATGGATAGCCAGCTTCGCAGAGTCCAGCTCGGCGCTCTCCAAGGTCACTGGAACTTACAGTCGCGCTGTTCAGAGATCCTCTCCTGCTGACAGCAAAGCATACAGCAAGAATCACTCTGGGGGTGAAGCGGGAATGCAACCCTGAGTGAAGGGGGGCCATGGCCCCACCAAGCACAGTTCCTCCACCTAGGTCTTCTATGGTGGAGATGCTCCAGGCCAAGTTCAAGGTCAAGAAACCCGTGGAGCTTGTGTGCGGTAACAAACATGCATCGGAGCCTACAGCAACCGAACTCACGACCATCGTGTCTTCTATCTCTACTTTGTTGGAGAAGAGCATGGGGTCACGTGGCAAGCAGCCATCAGCAAGTACAGTGAGAAGCTCGTCCCCCTACCCATGAGAAGAAGCCTCAAGTCCTCGAGTTTAGGAGCGAGGTTCCCTCAAGCCCAAGACACCTGCCAAAGAAGAAAGCCAAAATAGCAGGTGCCCGCCGCGACCAAGCGTGCACGAAGCGACTTGACGAGTCCCGTGACACCCCAGAAGTCGCAGAGAACAGGGAACAGGCGCGTTGCTAGATGACTTGCGATCCAGCAGAAAGGAGTGGTGGACACGGGCTGTCACAACAGACGACCAGCTGAATACCCTACGGGGAAAGCACAGAGAGCTGGACCAAGTGACTCAGACTTGTGGCCGATTTAAAAGGCAGCATATGTGCCAGTTGAGCGGTACAAGGCCGACAATATCAAACTCAAGGCAGAGTTAGGAAAAGCGCTTTCAGATTGTGACACTTTTCAAAAAAGAAGGTCGGCGGCTTAAGCAGAGTAACCTACTCCTGAACCAGCGTGACGCCAGTTTGCAAGCAGAGGTCAATGCAGCACGACGAGAAGCAGCGGAGGTGGGGAAGCAATCGACTGTCGTCAATGATGAGGTCACATGACTCCGGCGCGACGCGACCAGTGTGATCCCGTTGGGCAAGCTCCGCATTCACAACACACCAAGTCGAGGCAAGGTGATGTGGTCTTCCACAGGGTCTTTGGACAACTGTGAGAGACTAGACTAAGAGGTGGTAGAGAAGTCCTGGAAAGCCATATCAGAAATGCTGAAGACCCAGTACAGGGATTTTATGCAGGCAAGTGTTGAAGCAAGTGTGGCAGGCGATGAGACATTCAGTCTCTACTCTGCCATGTACGTCTGTGTGAAGCATGCCGTGGTAGCCATTGGCACAGCCACACTCCAGGAAACCGCATCAAGTCTGACAGGACCGAGTGGAAACAGAATCCTGGCACCAGAACTCCGTGATCTGCCCAGCCAATCCACTTCCCACACAGAGGTCATCAAGTTGGGAGCCACACCAGATGCTGAAGTCTCCTGGCTTTGCCAGGAGATGGGGGCCATGAAGCAGGAGCTGTCCTTAACCAGGGGAGTATGCTGGACGCCGCACGTTGGACATGGATCACATGTGTTGGCACAAAGGGATGAATTCCCGCAGCCTATGCGACGTGTCCGAAGTCTCTACAAGACTTTGCCGCCGGACTTCAGGTTCATTGTTGCTTGCAAGATCAAGAGTCAAAAGCGTTTCCCATGCTGCTGCGGTTCAAAGGAACTCAAGCACTAACTTGACAAGCTTTGTGAACCTGCACAGCACATTCTAGTCACCTCTACCTTGGTAGAGATGCTCCCCCCGCGACAGCACCACCTCAGCAGCGAGAGCTTCCCGCGACCGCGACACCAGTCAACTCATTCGCGAGGCAGAGAGCCCGAGCATCGCGAGGCGACACAGCACAAGGCACGAAGTTGCAGACCCCGTCACTCTTTGACCTTGACAGTGCTCCAGGATCACAGACTGTAGACATGCAGGTAGACCACGCTACCATGGATGCTCTACTGGCTGAGATGCCACCATGTGGGGGAGACTCCACGTCCAAGCCGTCCACTCCCTAGCGGGTGGGGCGAACTGGGGAAGATCGTCCAAGTGCTGCTCCTCTTCTCATAGAGACGGGGTTCTTGACTTTAGAGCTGTGTTTCACGGGAGCATCCCGTGATACCAGTTCACTGCAAGGACGTCCGTTACAGATTCTCTCATGTATTGTGTTGGGTCGACGGACCTTAATGGCGGTCACGGGACGTCGAGGATCGGCCAAGCTCTTTGAGTGCAGTCGAGCAAGCCCAGCAATGCCGGACACGGCGCGGCAAAATCTTGATGGCTGGGACATCAAGGCCAACAAAGGATCGTCCTCACAGGTAGGGGAGTCGGTACCAGGATCCCGTAGCAGTTGGGCTTGTCAGTCCAAGGATGGTCCGACCTACAGTGGTCCCCCCTGATTCAGTCATGTGCTAATTGACTCTACATGGTCGCCCCATCCTTGTAGTCGTGACCTCCTGCCCTTATCCCTGTAGTTAACTCGATAGTATTTGCCGTTTCCAAACTGTTCACCTTTTGTTGTTCCCCCAGAAGTCGTACATCTCAGAGCAAAGCAGTGAGCTAGTAGTGCAACCATAACGCACCTCAGCTCGGGTTAGTTGTGCACCCATAACATGCAACAACCATAAGTCGAGGGCCTACTTGTTTTGTTTTTCAGGTTCCAGGCTCGGTGCAAGTTCCACGGAGTTGGGTTTTCCAGTGGACCTCCTGCCAACAGCGTCGGCTTCATGGATTTGCCGTAGAGTGGTCGCGTCCAGCAGTGTCCGGGTGCTCGCTGCGCACGCTCTGTGAAGTTCAACGCAACGATGTCCTGGGATGCTGACCTCTCACTCGTGGATACTACCGTATTACTCGTTTTACTATGTGTAAGTGTCCATGGGGATGTCTCCTTCCCCTTATAAGCGGAATGGGCCACCCACATGGATACTGGGGGAGTGCGTAACAAAACTCGTAAAAGTAGGCCTCCAGTGTGCGACTTCGTTGTAGCATGGTCGCAGACTATAAACCAGCCCCTTAGTATAAGTTGCACTTGAGTAGGTTAGATTTATTAAGCTACACACACCTTGATAGGCTTTGTTGTTGTTATTATTATGGCCACTGTAGGATTAGGGAACAGTACTCTCTTTGTACTGGTTATGAGCCGAATAGCGGCAGTTTTCTCTTAGATGCTGGATAGGCAGCAAGTAGGGTTGCCCTCATTCACTTGTCTCTCAAGGTTGGTCTGTGGCCTTGCTTCCTCTCGTGGTCTATCCCCGGCGTGGCTGTGTATAGGGGACGCCTGAAGCACATGCAGGTCAGCACTTTTGCGAATTCCTTCCCCGTGCGGGAGGCCTCTCGTGAAACCCAGGGTGAACACCTTCTTGGCAGTAGGTAACCAGAAACTAGGCCAGGGCGTACGTAGAGAGCTTAGTACACAACAACAAGGAGTCAACTAGAGAACCGCAAGACCTCCCCAGGGCCGTGAGTGGGCGTAGCCTGCAAACGTCACCACAAGGCCGACGCAGTCCAGGAGAAGGCGGTGATCGGACAAGGCGGACAATAGCGTATATTGTCAATTTCTTCTCATGCTGTTACATGTATGTAGTGCTAACAAAGAAGTCATCAACATGAAACAAACCTTATTTATTTAACTTTATTTGTAGTAAACACAGAAATATAAAAATAATTTTCTAAAATTCATCATATGTCTTTTTATGCTGAAGATACGTTGGGTATATTGATGTCTCATTGCTGCAAAAACATTGTGATGATTCTTTTCCAAGTAGCTAGACATTGGGCCAGTTGATGTAGTTCTAACAATGTTTAAGCC
>JAGTTF010000639.1:0-11766 GCA_019095985.1 Streblospio benedicti
TCCACAATTCTGAGGAAGATCCCCAACTTGAATACAGCTCTGGAGCTGGAGGCTGGAATGGTTTCATTTCTTATTCATGTTAATTTGATGTTGTTCTTGGTGTTAGTGAAGTTTTTGTGTCAATTTTATTGTGGCATTTGTGGGGGGAATTAAGTTAGGAATCTTCATTTTTTTGACTAGGACGGGCGGCGTTTTGCAGCTTACCCATGTGGTCTCCCGTGAAGTATTGTTCATATTGCTGACAAGGAGTGTGATTGCCAAGTTTACGCTGCCGGCCCCTTTCTTTGCAGCGTGCGCTTGGCTTTAAACCTGGTCGATGGTTGCTGTAGAATATGACATCCGTAGTTCAAATTTTTGGCAGCGGGCATGCAGTTAGAAGGCAAAGTTTATGGCTGTGTTACGCCCCTTTGTTCTATCGCTGCCTGTTGTTGTTTTCTGCAGTTGTTTTCGTGTTTTTCATTGGCAGGTGAAAACATTTCCACTGATCTAGCACTCAACATACACGGTAACCTACTACAGTCTACTAGTATGACTGAGTGCTGGAATAGTCTGCACAGGGAACGGAGTTCTATGAGTATATAACCCAATGTATTCTTGTAATCTGGGCTGGAAATAAAGAATAGAAAGGACTCTTGACTCTTTACATTTCCACCGCATGACATTCTGGTGGAGATTTCAGGATTGAATTCGTAATATAATCTGTTTTAATCTGTTTTATATTTTCAGACCTTTCACCAGTCAGCAGGCGTTTGATTCATGAACACCTCAACCCCTGCTAAAACAGACTCGACTTCCAGACCACCGTCGCCACAGGAGTCACCACTTGATAGCGGTTTTGCTTCACGTGGTCCCGTCCATCTAACGGGCCTGACTTTCTCAGAAGACGACAGTGAAATCGTTTTTAAACATCTTCACGACGACCGTCCATCAGACAACAACACCACTATTGTCAACATGGGAGAAATTGCGGATTTGAAAGCCGCCAACGCGCAGCTACAGCGCGATATGGCTCAGTTGAAAGCCAGTCTCAACGACATGGCCGGCCTCAACGACATGATGGCAGATTTGCGCCGACAGGTGTCAGACGCTAACAAACGTGTGGCAGATCTGAGTGTATCGGCAGCCCCTGATCTCGACAAGTTGTGCGACAAGTTGTCAGAATTGACCACCTCTATGCAGCAACGTCCCGAGCAGCCACGCCCGTCCACACACCGAGGGCCTTCAGTCACTTTGCCCCGTTTCGACGGTTCGGTATACTCTTCATTTGAGAAGTGGCAACGCGATCTCGAAATTTATTTTGATTACTTTAACTGGTCTCGCGATGACCCCCAACGCACTAACGCTATCCCCACTATATTGGATGGCATGGCAAGGGTCCGTTATTTCGAGCTCACCGCGACACAGCGCGGTAATTACACGACGGTAATGACAGAACTCGGCAACAGTTTTTCTATGGCTCAGAAAAATTTGTCATTTCGCCGCAATTACATTCGCCGGAAGCAGAAAAATTCCGAGTCAGTGCGCGAGTTCAGCGCTGATATCTTGCAGCGATTTGCGGAATGCAACCCATCTCTCGAGACTCAGGTAGACACATACTGTTCCATGCTGTTACCAGAGATAGCAGCAGAGATACAGGATGATAATTACATAGACATACGCTCCCTCGTTAGCAGCGCCGAGCGCGCAGAACATCGGCTACATCTCCGCCGCCAAGCAGACGAGATGAATGTGGTAAATTGCCCACCACAGGATTTAAACTGCTAAGCGCGCCACACGCCACAACCACCACTAATCATCCATCATCCCCACTCACATCATTCCAAGCCATCAACAATAGTAAATTCATGGACGTCCGCCTGTATCATGACTCAATGGTGATGTTACATTTTAAATCGACCAGCCGTAGTGTTGGCGCTTGTGGACACGGAGGCCGCAGTTTCATGCTGCGCCTTATCTCTCCTCCGTCGCTTACTGCCCACCTACAAATCCCAGATGCTACCCACTGATAAGTGTTTCTCCACGGCAGACGGCACATCTTTCACGCCTATTGGCATAATCACCCTTCATTTCGCCATCGGTTCATTAACTTTGAATGAAAAGTTTTACATTTTCCCACAAGGTTTGTCCTACACTGATTTGGATTCATTCCCATACTCCCCTGGCTTCAATGTTGTCACCAGAAGCGTTGCACAAGCCGCGCGAGAAACAGCCGCCGCCGACTCGTACAAACCTCACTCAACGTCAGGCTCTGGCGCCGATAGCTTCGGACCAGCACAAGCCTGTTCACAAACGCCAAGGACGCGAGACAATGCCCAGCTCTCTGGCTCTCGTTCATCAAACAGTACCGCACGCCCTGCTGACCTCACATCAAAGCCTGTTCACGAACGCCAAGGACGCAAGTCAATGCCCAGCGCTCTGGCTTTCGTTCATCAGACGGTAGCGCACGCCCTGCTGACCCCACACCCGGACACGCTGTGGCAGCCGGCACTGATAGCGTCAGCTCTGACAAATCGATTTCAGATAATGCTCTTACAACTCCGGCCGCACCAGGACACGGCGAGGACATTCAATTTGATAATACCCATTCTGACAAATGGATATCTGATAAAGCCTGCGCTACAAAGGCCACAATAGCCGCCAAACAAAGGGCACGTGGACCCCTTTCTTGACCTCATCAAGTTCCTGCAATACAACCAGACGCCCACTACAAAGAAACAATACGATTGATATGTGTCACACGATATACTAGCAAGTGTGAAACTTGTCTGTTGGCAAAGTCTTCTCTCAACCCACAGCGTACTCGACGGTGCTCACAGTAATGTACCCCCCACCCGTCCACTTTCTCTTCCACTGTTGTCACACAATCAAAGGTTAATTCTAGGAATCGAAAAGGCTCTGTCTGCGCCGTTATGTCACCAGGATAGCAAGTCCATGGACGTTTTATGGCGCCATGTTCAGCCTCTGACTGTCCTGGGACGCGGCGAGCAACCCCGGTTACCTAGACGGCCGGCCACGTTGACAACAAACCCATGTCTCTTTAACACGACCACCCTACTGTGGTTCGTAATCGTTCCTTTTCACTGTTGACACGCAATCCACGGCAAATCCTCGGAATCGAAAAGGCTCTGTCTGCGCTGTGCTGTCGTCAGGATAGCAAGTCCATGGACGCATTACGGCGCCATGCCCAGCCTCTGACTATCCTGACGCCCAGCGAGCAACCCCGGTTACCAAGGCAACCAGTGGCGTGCACAGTAACTCGCTTTACCTCACGGACAAAACCCCGATCCCATTCCATAATCATGTCGAGGAGACACAACATTAGGTAACATTAAGACTACGAGATAGAATTCAGGCCATTCTATTGTGTTTTGTAATCATGGCGCCGCCCCCCCCCCCCGGAATGCCCAGCGCGCGGACCTCCCCTCCTGAACACAACATGGACACGTTAATTATTAGCAAACGTCGAACAGCCACCACCAGCGCTCAGCGGCGCCGTCACGGTTAGTCTAACCGTCACATAACAAGCTGCAGTTCACATTACAACCACTCTTCGACTTCAACTGCTGCTGACTACTTCCAAGACTGTTCACCGCCTGCCAAGAATATTCATACCGACTTCACATCACTACTCGAATCAACTGATCGCGCTTTTGCTTCGCTGTGATTCGCCACTCCATGGCCGAGCCAACGCCCAACAACTCAAGCATCAACCTGTCATCCACATACATCGGCAACTGCGTAGTGTGTAAAACACTCGTCTTTTTCGAACATAAAGAGGATTTCGTGAGTTTCAGCACTGACCCATATTGTGACGGGGAGTGTGTTCTTTTAGCCCTTGAAAACCTATCGTGCACCGACTCTACACCGGACAACAAGTCCACGCAGTAACATATCGCACTCTTCACCCATATCGTTATCAGCCCCCTCCCCACAGCGGGCAGCACCGTTTGACACCAGTTGACGCCTGTCGCACGCGCCACCGCCAATTAGCGACGCCCGCCTCGCACAGCGTGCGACGCCTGATAGTGCCGCCTACTTAGCACGTGCTCTGCGGGGGGGCCCAGGCTCTTTTCAACATGATTCTCCTCGCAATCACCTTGCTGGCTTTCCTCAGCACCGCTCCCGCTCGCGCGCTACGTTACGAGTTGCGGGAGAGTGCGGGCTTGCTCTTTCGCAATGAAGACAGATCTCTTAGGAAAATTGTTGACACGAAAATGCTGAATTTACGGTAAAGATACCTGCTTTCCGCGAGTTGTCATCTCTGGCTAACCATACGACATGTCCAGACCCTCTTCTCACGAGAGTGATGCAAGCAATCATGACGAGGAAGGCAGTCAATATCGCCGTCGTCTCAAGTCACACTACACCAGTACGTCACGGCACGGACAACATGAGAACACGCACGTGAACAACGTTGACAATCACCCTGGAGTTCATTTAAACTTATTGCTGTGTCACGAGGCATTCACATGGTTGCAACCAGCGAAGTTTCACCCGTGGCACTCGTCAATTCATTTCAATTCAACAACAACATGTTTTCCACACTGGAAAGGACTTGTCATACTTCAACAATCACCATATCATGCGAACGCATTCACCATCAACTTTGATTGGTCTCATTCGTGCATTCCCGTCGATTTCACCCGTGAAGCATCTGCTCACATCATACAACTCATTCCACATAGTTGCCGGATCCCACACCAGGTGTGTGACGACTAAGGCAGATTCGCATCACATCATGCCGATTATCACGAATCAGTTAAACATAACGTCCTTCTATCATGAGTCATCAAAACATTCTGACGATGTCATTCGTTGGGCGTTATTGATTCGTATTGTTCACAGAGAGAGTCATTTTGTTTTACAGGAATATAGGCAAGAATAGAATTTATTTCATTTATGGACATCTAACCTCTGACCCTGCAATTTTCGATCTCCAATAACGCCAGCTCAATACGGATGTCATCGGACTTTTCTGTTACACCAGTTTTTTTTTTTTTCCTACAATATTGCTACCACACACGACACGCATGCCCCATCTTGCATCAAGACAGCTGCATTATATCACTACAATATAGGCACTATCAGGACACTTCGGACGGGTCAAGGACAAACATCCGCATTTTTTTTTTGAACCACCACTCAACCCCCAGTTGGGAATGAAGCATCTCAACCACACGTGTCATCCACCACCCGCTACAATCATTAGATAACTCCCCCAGGAAAACAGGAAGCCACCCGCTGTGCGACACGTGCCAACATCATCAGCTAGTTATCACCTCATTATTGGCGCCCTCACGTACAGTGCGGCCAAAGTTAAAGATGTCAACTGTTTATCACCTACTCCTCACCGGGATATCAGAATTCATACAGTACATGCGCTATTTATACTGTGAACACTACACCAATTCTTGCCAGCGGGAGTTCTCAGTGTGATCTATGCACGTTTTGTTCACGCCAAAGTTACTATCTTTAAAATCAATACTGGATTAAAGGAAGTTTCAAAAGTATAAGTTGTGTCAAATTTATAATAATACAAGACCTCTATTTTTTTTTTAAAACACAATGATTTACTGTGTTCAAGAAAGTGTTCAAGGGTATATCTTATAAATGAACAGCGCTTAAGGATATTTGATATGAAAAAGAGATTAAGCGATTTTGGACTTGTGTGAATAACGTTGCATAATCTATATATGATTGCATGGACTGCATGCTTATATTTTAATGACAATATGTTTAATGGTGTTGCGTGCAGTGACATATTCAGGATCAATGTCGCAGTGACTTTATTATTATTATTTTTTTTTCATGTTGTAACTATTATATAGTGGATTACATTTACTTGTGCATGGATTCATTATTTGTATTTTGTGTATCGATCGTAGTTTAGCACATTTTTTTTCTTCAAGTAAACACTAGTTATTTCTTATATATTTGATGCTATATACATATTCATTTGTTATTATCATTGAATTTTGTATGTGATTACTGTTCACATTCATTAGCAGTCTCACGGCCGCTTTCCTCGCCGCTGATTTCTTCACAGTTGCTGCCACTACCGCTAGCACTTTCTTCACCTCCAGGGCTTTCGTCATCACCCTCGCCATCGACTTCACGTGCCTCCACCGGCACCGCCGCTCTAGCTGCCAATGCGGGCAAGGAGCCCATATACATGACGTCGTCATCACTGTCGCTAGTCGCGCCGCTGGTAACAGTCCCGTCTTGGACTAGCACAGAAGCTGTGACGCCACTTATCCTTACGTTATCCCCATATCCGGCTTGGGTCACTGTTTGGATAACGTAAGCAGCACAGTTTTCGACCAGAGCCGTCAAAACGCCATCAAAATTAATTGAAGTTATCCTCGCAGTATCGCCAGCCATCGTTGTGTTCTGAGTGTTTGCACTAGACGTACTGTTCGTGTCCAGTCCATGCATCCGATGTCCACATGCCAAGCACCTCCCAACGATGATCAAGTGACCAATCTGCTGGCCCCAGCCCTAATCATCATCAAGTCCGTTGAACAGGATCCTGGTGCCTAACACGATGACCCCAACTCGCCAGGAGCGACATGGAATCCTGATGGAGTGAAATGACAGACGTGTTCCAGACGTGTCAACTTTTCTCACCCGCCACGGCAACGGCTCGTACAAAATAGTGTTTAAAGACAATTATGATAACAAACCTTTTTTTTTGATATTAATTGTTTTCACAATAACGATTTGGACACATGAACAATTGATGGGTGATTATCAAGTTCTTGTTATAGTGTTAGTTGATATGTGCGTTTATTCTCAATGTATATTTGTGTTTATATACAATCGCTATTTTGTTTGCATTTATTCCACTAATGTTTTACCAATGTTTGCTTACGGCTGATTTCCATGTTTCGTATGTAATATATTGCGAATTACCGCATTCAAACATTATGTTCTGTATATGATTACTATTTACTATTCACTATTTACCATTTATATTTGATTTAGTCTTGTAACCTTTTAGCATTATTTACTCTGCAGTACTTGTTTCGTATTGTGTGTATGCATTATTACATTACCGTATTCCTGTGCATAGGCGCACGTCGCCGTTCCTTTTGATCCATTCACTTCACATCTGGTTTATGTAATTTAATGGTTCTAATTTTGAGCCGCCTTTTCAATGCGTCAAAATTATACCCCAGAGGGGGGAGGATGACATGAAGTGATATAACATTTCCACTGATCTAGCACTCAACATACACGGTAACCTACTACAGTCTACTAGTATGACTGAGTGCTGGAATAGTCTGCACAGGGAACGGAGTTCTATGAGTATATAACCCAATGTATTCTTGTAATCTGGGCTGGAAATAAAGAATACTCCATTGTGGAACTGATAATGGCCCAGCGTCCTTATGGTTGCAGGTTTATTCCATCTCTGATCCGTTGTGGCATCCCTCGGGCGTCCTTTGGACTCTAAGTTCTCGCTGTGCTCATGCAGTGTGGCGGTGACTCATTAGTCCATGAGGGACTGAGACCGGGGAACCATTGCCATATATATATATATATATATATATATATATATATATATATATATATATATATATATATATATATATATATATATATATATATATATTTTCTAAGAAGATAGCTATAACGTTTTTTATTTTTCAAGGATATTTATATAACCGTATATATATATATTTCATGGATATTTGAATTGTTGTTTTATTTCACTGCGTTTATATATAGTTTTAAGATATTTACAGACCTTAATTTTGACTGTGGGTGTATAGTTTTCAAAAAAAACAGTTTAGGAATCATGGCTAGAGTGATACTGACATGTTTTTTTTTTTGTCGTATGGATCAAATTTGTGGAGGGCATATGTCCTAATGGTTGTGAGTGTGGTATTCAAAAGTGGTCATGCGGCAAAGTTGGTTTGAGACAGATTCCAATGGTGGATAGTGGTGTGCTGACTTTAAGTGTGAGGGGTCTTTGATACGTTGATTACGCAATATTGACATGCGGGCATTAGGCAACGATGTTACCGCAGTTTATCTCAGAGACCAACGTGGTGGACTGTGCGTTGAAGACCTACGGCGTGAAATATGGAATAGAGTCACAGTCTTGGGACTATGCGAGGTATGTAGATGCATTTATTTTTATAGAAATCCTATATTTTTTAAAGAGCTCAATAGACGTATTACAAGTCCATTGTTGTGGCAGAATACCTGTCTGAGGGTTAACATGTTTTTTTACAAAAAAACAAATAGAGAGGGTTATTTTCTTATTACAGCGGGGTGACGGATCAGCTGTGATTCTCCGTGTTTTTTACCAAAAGTAGCGTTTTTTCTGAGAGGAGGTTTTTTTCACTTACGTAGAGAGACGATCTTAAAGTCGTTCTATATTGACTATACGTGTTTAGCAGGGGGGGGGCGTTTATCTAGAGTCGAGAAGGCTAGAGGCGTGTCGTGTACTTAACCCTAAAGACGGCAGATGTTTGTAGGGCGTGGGCAAATAGCCCGACCCTCAAAGACTTGTCTATAAACGATTTAAAAACAAAACATAACACACTAACCTTGGGTGACTGTCCATGTTTTTTACAATGTTGTATCCTTATGGTAGCGCGCCGGTGTTGAGTGCAATGTGAGACAGCTAGCGTGCTGCCAGGGGCTTTTATGCTAGACAAGACAAAGACACGATTTATTGCCTGTCTGAGGTCGCTGGGAGGGGCTAATTGAAAACGCGTGGACTTGTGTGTGGGAAAAGATGGTTAAATAAAAACATAGAAGACTGTTTTCTGGGTAATCTTTTTTTATTTTGATCACAAGTAGACACAATATTTTATTCATCTAGAAGCGGCTGTGAGAACTTCTAATTGATTCGTGGTTTGTTCTGAGAGATGCGTGTCTGACTGTCTGGCTTGGCGCTGTCTGGAAAAAATAGAAGAAATACGCCATTAGAGAAGTTACATTTAAACACCCCCCATCACCTGTAAGAAATAATGTCATTACTATATATATATTAATAGGTTTATAGTTACCATTCTATGGTAGTGGGTTAAAAAATTTCAGGATTACAATCAGAAATAATAGAATCGTCGCCAGAAACATAGAGGTCTGGCTACCATGATCTCCATTATGTATATTCCCGATCATTCTGAGAAGGCTTTCTGTTGAAGTAGCGCTGGGGTCCGAGGTATGACTGGAGGTTTGTCTGAAAGGTTGGATGCTATTATGACTTTTGCCTCATATTTTTCATGTTATTCTTCAGACATCCGTGGACGGTGGGGACGAGCACTAACATCAGATCCACGTCGATCGCCAGCAGCATAACCACCAGAACCGTCTCAGCAGTGACCTGGGCGGAGCTACCATGACCAGCGTCACCACAACCACCACCACCACCTCAGCTGCGCCCACCACAACCACCACAGCACTGTACCCCGTGTGCGACAGATGACGGCGTTTGTGTGCGGCGAGATGGCGGCGATGTTAGCCGCGCTGGGGGGGTGCCCCTTGATGGCAGTTGTGGTTTTTGAGTGTTTGCCGTCAAAAAGAGCCGGGCGCTGATGCGAGGGTTATGAAAAGGAGAGCTACCCACCGCTCACACCACTAAGCCCTTCCGTCTCACCCTCACCTGTACAGACCCCGGAGGGCGGAGTGGCAGCGACGCCTGCAGGAAAGTGGGAACAACAGCAGCAACAGGAAGAGCGCGAGTGGCAACGGAGGCAGCAGCAACAGCGGCAACAGCAGGAGCGTCAGAGGCAGGAACAGCAGGAACGGGCTGAACGACAGCAGGAGGAGCAACAGCAAGAGCGTCAGAGGCAGGAGCAAGAGCTTCAGAGGCACCAGGAGGAGCAACAGCAGGAGCCTCAGCGGCAGGAGCAAGAGCCGCCAGAGGCTGCAGGAGGAACAACAGCAGGAGCGTCCAGCGGCAGGAGCAAGAGCGTCTGAGGCAGCAGGAGGAGCAACAGCAGGAGCATCAGTGGCAGGAGCAAGAGCATCAGAGGCAGCAGGAGGAGCAACAGCAGGAGCGTCAGGGGCAGGAGCATGAGCGTCAGAGGCAGCAGGAGGAGGATGTGCAGAAGGAGCAGCAGCAGCAGCAGGTCACGCCCAGAGCGAGATGGTCTATTTTCACCCGGAGGGGCGTTTCACTTATGACAAAGCGTTTCAACCTAGAGGATGGGACGGAGTAGTGTGCTTGACAGGGACTGGATTTTCTTTAGTTAAGACTGTTTTGTTATTATACATATGAGCTATTTTTTTGAAGGGTTAAGGCTATCACCGCGTGTTATGCGTCGTAGTGCGTGGGTGCGCCGAGACAGCGCTTCAACCAAGACGATGGAATGGGATTAGTGTGCGTGACAAGGACTGGATTTTTTTTTAAAATCTGTATACAACGTTTTTTTTTCTTTAGTTAAGACTGTTTTTCTTATTATTATGGGCTATTTTTGGGGGGGTTAAGGCTGTCACGCGTGTTTGTGCACGCGGTGTGTGTGCATAGACCATATGAACAGCAGTATATTTCTTTAGCAAGTGATAGGATTGTGTTACATTAATAAATGTCTTCTGAAATAACTCAATATTGTACAGTTTAACAGTTAGTTTCAACATGTGTCTGTGAGTGTGTTTGTCTGTGGGAGAGTGCACGCACGTGCGTGTGTGGAGGATGTGTGTGTGGTGGGTGGGTGGGTAGATGATGTGTGTGTGAGCCGTGTGTGCGTGTGGCGTGTGTGTGAGTGTTTCTGTGTGTGTGAACGCATGTCTGTGCTTGTGTGCGCTGTGGTGAGAGTGCATGTGTATGGCGCATGCAGGTGTGTCTGTGCATGTCTGTGTGGCCGCGCGCGTGCCGCGCATGTGTGTGTGTGCATGTCGTGTGGTGTGTGCATGTGCATGTGTGTGTGTGTGTGTGCTTGGCCGCGTGTGAGAGCACATGTGTCTGTGTCTGTGTCTGTGTGTGGAGCGTGCACGCATGGCTGTGCGCTTGTGTGTGTGTGTGTGTGAGCCGCGCACGGAATGACTGTGCATGTGAGTAATCGTGTATGTTTGAGTGAGTGTATGCGTGCGTTTGGGTGTGGCTGTGGGGGCATGTGTGTGTGCGTGTGGGTGTGTGAGTGTGTGCATGTCAGTGAGTGTGCGCATGTGTGTGTGTGCCCGTGCGCATGGGGGGGGCATGTGTGAGGGGGCCAGCCGTATGTGTGTGGGGGATATTTCCTATTTAAATCATTATGTTCTGTTTTTTTTTAAATGTGAGAATAAAGATTTTTTTTTTTTAAAAAGACCTATGTAATGATGGTTCTCTCATTTCTTTGTTCTTTGTCTGTTCCCACACCTGATGATGATAATGAGGCTTTGATCAATATGTGACGGGATAATGGTAGATTGTTTGATGATTAGAGTCGCCAATGTCGTAAAAATATGAGGTAAGGCTTGGAGGCTTGATGTTTAGAATCAAAGATGATTCGAGTCGCGTGTTTCCATTGCGGGCTGGCCCTTTGATGCTTAGAATCACCTATGGAGTTTAAAGGGAATGTTTATTAGACACGTGTAGATGGTTATTGATTAAACTGCCTCTGATGGCGCGCGGTTGTAATTGAAGGGGGCTGGGGGGTGTGTGACGGTCGAGTGGAATTTATATGTTTAACGTCTCACTTTAATGATAAATTGACAGGGTGTTTTATGGGATTATGCTGAGGGGCTGATTCGTGATGATTGGTGTGGGAAATGGAGGCGCTGTCTAGCTATTTATACCATAGGCGGGGTTGAGCCGACTCACTTGGTGTG
>JAGTTF010000639.1:11866-42504 GCA_019095985.1 Streblospio benedicti
AGATATCAACATGTGAGGCCGACCATCCAAAGAGCTATTGTTCCAAAATCCTCCACTAGATGGCAGAGCAGCAAAACTCCGTACTCACTGACTTCATCCTCTCCTCCCAGGGTCAAAAGATCCAGTGTTGAATGAATAATACCAGACGAAAACAAGGAGAAAATGTAACACACTTAATTTCCCCACTGCGTTCAACTTTCGGCATTGCTCAAAACAAACTGAATTGAACATGTCAATGTAACTAATTTGACATCTGGACTGTGAGAGGTGGTTGATGAGATCATAATGGTCAACATGAGTACTGCTGTCACCTTTGTAAACCATACTGATGCACCCAACTTTATCAGAAAATCTATGGGTAGGTAGCATAACAAGTGTAATCAGACACAGTTCCATTGTTGAGAACTGGATAATGAAGTTTGATTGGACACTGTAATAATATACCTGTAGCCAAAATTTCCAAACTACCGATATATTCACTGCTCGATCGAATGGAATTTATTCTGTAGTCTCTGAAAGATGTAAAATATGATCCATCTTTATACTCTTAACAATGCTGTATGGATTTCTTTGGGTAGATTTTCAAGTATTTCAACAATATCCAGAATATTGTTTAAAACATACTTTTTCAACTGCTCAGCTGAAATCCCCACAAGTTCAAATAGCTGATCATCAATAGGCTTTTCAGAGATTTGTCTTTCACAATGAATAAATCAAAAAAGCCATAGGAAACTGCAGATCGGAAGAAACAATCTCCATCCGGATAAACATTCACCAGAACATATCCATCATTTGCATGATTTGTGTTTTCTTCAACAATGGAAACACTTCTTCTGTCGGATGAACTTGATTGATTTTTTATATATTTCAGATTCATTGATAGAAGTAGAAATTCCATCGGTTGTACCATCACATGAACCTGAGGATCTTGCATAATTTTGATCTTTCTAAGATTCATCAATCAATACTGATTTTAGTGTTGCAGGTTTAGGTAATGCTAAAATTACTGAGGTACTATTCCATACTTGGGAGCCACTTCCCGTTCTGACATTTGCCTTGGGCTTTGTATAATCCACATTATCAATAGAGAAATTTCCTGGTGTAGTATTTGACCCATCCCATTAGGCCTAATGGAAAATCAGAAGTGGTACCATTAGACCGGAGACTTGGAAATATGCATTATAAAAACCTACAACTTGTCCAGAAAAAAGAATTGAATTTTGCTTTCTCAGGGGCATTTGACTTGAGAGAGAACTGTTACTTTCGCTTATCAATAGCAGATGTTAATAATTCAGTACGTTCAGATTCTTTCCTCATTTCGGACATAGTACTGGAGTCAGAGCCATCATTACTTGTAGGTGTTGGATCCTTGAGTATGAACTTCAAATTCTCCTTAAGTACATCCTAAGTATGCTTTTCATTGCCAACAGAAAAGTTGAATAATTCTCTATCGAGATGAGTTGATTTCAATACAAGCTTCCCGTATTTCAGCTGTTGTAAAATTTCAACTTTCTTCTTCTCTTCAAGTCAAAGAAGATGCTTCTCTACATCATTAGTCGATGTCCACAAACCACCCACTTTAGAAATATGTTCTGTTAATGCA
The DNA here is from genome assembly GCA_019095985.1 of Streblospio benedicti. Taxonomy (NCBI): domain Eukaryota; kingdom Metazoa; phylum Annelida; class Polychaeta; order Spionida; family Spionidae; genus Streblospio; species Streblospio benedicti. The sequence continues at coordinate 13,470 of JAGTTF010000639.1, forward strand.
ACCAGTTTGTCATTTTTCAATTCTTTCTGTTTTTCCAATTTACTTTCCTATTTTCGTTCAGCATGGCTTGCGTGTGCTGGAGAATTTTTTGCTTTTTAGCAGTACATTTCTTTGCACAAGCAGTACCTTGGACTCAGGCTCGCGCAATTATGGCTTTTTTCTCCATTCAGCCGGTAAAGATGGAAGCCAATCTCCTGTTTTGTTATTCTTGTAGCAGATTCTTCCACAAATTGATGATGTACTGATATTCTGCTTTCGGTGGACATGTGAATCTAACTGGGTCAAAATTTCTTTCAGTGAAGATGTTGTGCTTAGGGGCCATCATTGTTTCTAGAAGTACTTTATGTGCTGGTTTATGGTGTTCACCTAGCTGTGAATATAATTGTCTCTGCATGATAATCACAAATTCTGATACGAGTAATTCCAAAAAAAACTTGGTATATTTTGACACATCTTCCTCTGTATCTTCAAATAAAGCTTCATAGATTTTATCCTTATGAACATCAGCAGATTTGAAGACTGGACATTGCTCAAGTAATGGCAAAGCATTGTTGGTTAGATTTTTCAAATTGTCAATGATTTCTGCCCAAATGGGATTTAGTTCAAAAATGGTTATATTTGTTGTCTCTAATAAGCGAAATAATAGTCCACTAAGTAATTTGTCCTCGATACCTAGACCTCGATAGATGCTTTGATATAACTTGTCTTCTGCATCAGCAATTGAACATGTCAATTTGTTCTTTTTAGGATTTTTGTTTTTTCATGTGATGTCATGATGTCTATGATAATACATTGCCCCACCATTGACAAACATAACATTGATTCGCTCACCCTTGAAATTAACAAGATGATTTTTATTTACTCCAATTTCTTTAAGGTAAGCATTGAAGTAATTGCCTACACCTGCACCCTGATAATCAGCAGAAATAGTAAGTGCTTTGCAAATCTCATAAATCAATTTCACCGAGCGAGATCCTGATGTGTCAAAACCACTATTGAGTACTTTGTGTGTTGTGATGTTTTCATTTCAATTCAGCTATTTGGGTTATAATACTTTTTGTTGTGTCCAAGTAACTGTTAGCAGTTCCATCGGCCATTTCTTCAAAACCAAGTGATAACGGTTTGCCACTTCCAGTTGTGACAGTAACAGCTGAATACTCTTTATATTTTTTGGTAATACCATCTATCTGAATAGTGTTGTTACTAGAGTTCAAAATTTCATGCCCAGCTTGGATTTGAGCAATGACATAGGCCTCCTGAGCCATATTTCTGGAAAAATCTTTCTTACGCAGCAGCTTCACATTTACTTGTTGGCAAGAGTCTTCAAAACAGTTTGGATCAGTTGACTGGCTGCTTCAGAACTTACATTGTGTTTTAAAAGCTCCATGTATAGAAAATGAACTTCATCACTATATGTTTTCTGTCAAAGACTTCTATAGTGTCTGACATGAGGTCATTTATTTCATCTTGAAGCTCTAACGTCTTATTTTCCAAATGCAAGTTTTCTTTTTCAAGTGTGCCAACCTTAATAACTAAATTTTGCATTTCTTCATTTTTGGATTTATCGTACTTAGCAATTTTGTTACGCTAATATGATGAAGTTTTTAGACTTGATCGCTTCTTTTTTAAAGCTATGATTTCTAGTCTTTTTAACTTCTGACATTCTTCTTTGAGACTTCTATTTTTGAGACAAAATGTATCTTTTAAACATTGCACTCTCTGCAGCTTATTCTGCAAAGTTCTTAGTTGAATATTTAGACATTTTATCTTTGACTTCAATCATGTATTCTTTTCTGCACCATTAACATTTTGCCGCTTAACATTTGTCATTTGAAACGTTAACCTCCGAACTTTGGCTGTGGCTTTGGCTGTTTTCACGAGTTTGCTTATTACACTTCTTTTTAGTTTGTAATCGCAAACCTTCATTTTCTGAGCGTAGAAGTTCATTTTCAGAGAGTAGAATTTCATGTTCAGATGCAAGTTTTTCTTTTTATGATAGAAGAACTTTCTTTTGCAACCGTAGGTTTTTATTGTCAGATTTTAACAACATCTTTTTTTTTTTTCAAAATAAATACCTTCTTTGAAGGATTCCATTGTCTGTTGATTTTGGTAAACAAAATTTATGATTTTTTAGAATAGTACGTGATTGAGGTACCTTTGAGAAGTCAACCACTTGATCCAAAATTTGACGCCTATCAGCAGGTCTCCGTTTACTCAAGTGTTTCCATTTGTTAGTAACCATGCGTACTAATGAATATTTTGGCATAGCAATAGGGCCCCATATTTTTTCACAAGCCCATTTAAACCATGCTACATCTAGTTTTTATTCTGTTTTAAACAACAAAAAGGTTACTCAAGAGCTCAAATGTCTTGTGCTCATTACCAATGGAAATAATAATATTTTCATCTTTTGATATGAGCTGAGACAAAGTGATTCCAAAATCTTGAAAATATTTGTCCAATTGAGATTTTGCTTCGGTTCTTAAAACATCCAAAAAAAGAGCATCAGGATTTTTGGCTTCATGTCTTTCAACAGTCCTTCTCAAATTCGGGAAATCAGATGGTCCAATCGGATTTGATCAAGATAAAGCCTGATGAAAGGATTTCACTGTATATCCATTATCGCGATGTTTTTGAAGCTGCTCAAGGTAATCTCTGCATTTAACTTTGTCACCCTCCATTTTCAACTAAAACATTAGAGTAAATTAATAGAAATAAATTGGTGTAACCATAAAATTGGCATTGTTTTTTATGAAACCAGGCTTTTGTTTATATTTGAATCCACATCTCTGACGGATGAAAAAACAAATTGTTAGTTCTCTCAATTGCCAAATGCTCCGGACCAAATTAGTTATATATAACTTAAAAACATTTGATGCACTCATGGGCAGCTAATGTGTGCAATATATATACTCTGAAATTCAGGGCTGCCAAACTTAGTATTTTAGTGGTCAACATCTGTATTCATTGTCGGATCTGTCACAGATCTATACAAATACTGGGTCTACGAAATCGATGTACTTTAAACAAAAAGCCATTTCATTTCTACTTGCCCTCGGAAACTGGTTCACTATGATTCTCAAGCACAGATAACCTAGCTGATTGCTTTGCCAACACTAAATTATCGCAGTATTCATCTATTTCATTGTTTAGTTCTTCAAGCTTAAAGATTCCCTACTACTGACATTTTCTTCTTGAGTGAACATGGGCTGTGCATCCGTCCATTGCGATTCATACCCAAAACTCTCATTCAAAGAGGTTACTTTTGTGGCCATATTTAAAAATGATGATTTCAATTTATACGATGAAATATTTTGATGTTTATTGTGTACTAAAAGAGCATGTTTCAAACACGTGTTTCTCTCTATATGTAAGGGAAGTTTAGGAAAGTGGTTTCAGTTTCAATTATGACACTATAAACATTGTATACGTGATGAGTACTGCGTGGATGATTGTTTGACACTTAATAATTATACATTTTTACAAGCTATCCCATTCTGGATATGAACAACAATATGAACAACAATATTGTTCAAGGGATTCCAGCAAAGTAAGTGAAATACCTTTAAAGATGTTTTGCTCATCAAAGTGAAAGAGCTAAGTAATATATAGGTCTACGGACTTAACATGAAAGAGACATCGGAAAATGAACGAAATTTATAAAAGCACTTTGCCAATGCTAACAAAAGTCAAAGGTTGCATATGAGAAAAAAAATTAATATAATTATACAAAAATCATGAATATTTTTATCGAAAAAATTATAATCACATTTTGCAGAGCTAGCTACCAGAATAAACATCCATAATGCAATGATTGTCGAGGAGATTGTGGAGAAAAAGATTAGACATATTCGTGAGGCCCACACCCCTCAGTCGGGGCGTGCGACGGGCGTCGGAGCCAACAACGTTGACGCAAGCGCCAACATCACAGGTGTAGGTTGGGCTGGTCCTGTTGGCCACGGCAGCGGCAGGCGTTGGGTCGGTGGGTGGCTGCTGACAGGGGCCGGTGGAAGGACGTTCGCCAGGGCCGATGAAGCCTATATAAATTACTTCTAAAATATGCACAATTTATGATCGGATAATTATTAATAACAACAATTGCCGTACCTGCTCCATCTTCTTTTCTTCTGCATCTTTTCTGGATGCATTTAGGTATTTTTATTTTTTGTTTATCTTTAGTACCACAACCCCCATCCAAACTGACTATAAATCACTATATGAACATAGCTCGTTTTAGTCAAAAAGCCTCTGCTGAAACAAGTCAGAAATCCGATTCACAAATCTCAACTGTCCAACTCTCATAATTTCTACACTTTTAACCTGTTGAAACTGACCGAATCCTCTAAAAAAAGCCCTCCTCCCCACACTAAAAAAACCCACAACAGCGACGTTTTCTTTTTCACATCGTACTGAGACCTCTCAAATTTACGGCACCACTCCCTTCCACCTCCCAGCGGGGGTCGCCCCCCCTCAAAACTGACGGACCATCGCTACACCGGTGGTGCCCCTCGTCTTACCGAGGGATCTGTCTTAGTGGCGGGGGGGGGGAGGGGGGGGCCGCTGCCTGTGGGACTGTATTAGAGCCTGCGCTTGTTTGCGTGTGTGTTTTCGACAGCTCTGCATCTGTTAGCCGGGGTTGGTGTCTCTGGGATTGGAGTTTTTTTTTAACGACTTTTGCACGTGTGCCTACGTGGGACTGTAGGACCCTGAGGACGTGTTTGTGTTAGTGGGTTTAAGCTTTAACTTTTTAATTTGGGTACCCTATCTTTTAAAAAAAATAGGGTTATTTGTCGTCGTCTAAGAAAATGCCAATCACTCCTCCAGACTATATAAGCTGATATGGCACTGATATGCATCTCCCAAGACCCCATTCGATCAGCTGCAACAAGTGCCCTAGCAATACCTAGCATGTGCTGATAGTTTACCCACAGTTTGCTGGTTTTGGAGGTCCTTGCCAGTTCGTCCTTTTTCCGAGTTAGAACACAATCTGATTCCAACACAGACTCCAAGTCACTTTCGCCAGTTTCCAACAATGTGTACAGTCTCTCAAGTTCATCCACGTGGTCCTGAAAACTAGGGTCATCCTCCACAATTGTAGCTACAATCTGACGTGTAAGACACTGATCCACCAGTAGGTGGCCACGGAACGCTCGTTGCACTGCCTTTCCACTCATCATGTGTAAGACGGCATTTTCACCATACACTGTCTCCATGATCTCCTTGAGTCCACTACCATCCATCAAAGTTCCAATGCCACCCAGCACGTTCATGAAGGTATGGAAGCTGCCTGATTGGACTGTCATCTGCAACTGCATTCGCTATTTCAGACGCCTTCCAGAATAGTGGTTGATCGAAGGTAATGAGAGTCGGCATGTTGTGTTTTGACGAAAGATTGCATAGGTAATCTAGGGTAGACAAGATACAGGTTTTGTCTCCTGGGTTCATGTCGATCATTGGGAGAAACTGTACCGAGGACTCTCCTGGATACTCACACTCCTTGTGCAGTAGATGCATCATGCCTTGCCAGCTTGGAGTTCTCTGGTGGAAACGAAATGACAATTCCCAGCAAATGTCCACTTTGCGATCAAAGACATCATGAGATGTGGTGTTTGGGAGAGACTGAAATTCAATGTTACGGATGACATGCTTTGCGAAGCGGTAATCTATGATATCAATATTCGTCATTTCGACAAGTTTGAAGTCAGCCATTTTCTGTCTAGGAATGCCGTGGGTAGCTTGCTTCCCTGGTGTGATAGCGGCTATCATACCCATCCCGTGAAAGGTACCCTTTCCGTCCAACGTAATAATGTTATGATCCACGTTGTCTCCGGCAAATAACAGACAGTGATCATGAACGTCCATGTCACTACCCAACACATCCGGAGCAAGTGAACATGCCGCGTTCACTTCAAACCTTTGAACCTCGGAGTAAGTTGAAGCAAACCCCATTCTTGACAGACTATCGATCAAGAAACGTGACCTATACAAGTCATGCAGTTGGACAGCGAGACCAAGTTGTAAAGGCGCAATTACAGCTTTCGGACGCACTGCTTGAACAACAGCTTGTCCGATACAAGCAACCTGTGTGGACGTATCCTTCCCAACAAACAGATGCTGCAGCAAGAATTGCAAACTTGCAGGGATAAAAGCCAATGCTGCTGTAAGTTTCAGTTCAGCCAGAGTTGGATATGCATCTCCCATTGGTTCAATGGTTGTCTTGATGTCGCTTTTGATGAGTTTTGCTGCAGTTTGGAGGATTGCCCGTTTCTGTGCTTCCTCGTCATCCCGAGGTAAATTGTAGTAATTACGGAGAATGTTACAGGTTTTTTCCCTGAAGGTCACAATATTTTTGACACCACTACGACCCTATAGAGTTTCCATATCGTCTTATCAGTTTTTCCTTGAGGTACTGATTTCCATACGCTGTTGATTTACTGTCTCGCAAGTAATCTCCAATTTTAGCGACAAGGTCCGATATCGTTAGCTGTTCTTCGTCGTTTTCCTCCAGGAATACACAAACCCTTTCAAAAGCCTCATCCTGATCACTGTCCTTTGGCCTTCCACATTTTCATCGTTTGGCGGAGTCAACTGATGTGAACTGTTTTGGAATGCCTAGCATTGTGCGAAAATTGATGTTACATGACTAGTGGTAAACACAGTCTGCTGCATGAAGATCGCCACCAAAGTACTCGATGCAGCTTTGAAAAGCAATGGCCCAATCATCCTTCCTTATTTTACACTGATTCAATATCGTTTGAACAAAATCATCTGTCCTAACATGGTACACGGTATCTTCACTGCTTCGTTTCAGGTCTATTTTTGTAGCATCAGTTGCACAGAAAAAGCAATGAGTTTTACTGTCATATGGTCCCAGAGAAACACGAGCGCTTCTTTTTACAGGCAGAGCAGAATCGTCCTTGTTAGAGGCACTAGCAATGCGTTTTTTGTCTACGTGGTAAAACCGACATGTTTTGTGAACACTAGTTCCAGCTTCAACCCTGACGTTGACACCTCTTTCGATGCTAGCACGGTTGATACCTTCAGCTCCTTTCTCTCGAACAACCACTGTCTCCTCACACTCTAAACCTCTTTCGCATAGAGGACAGGTTTCTTTGCTTGCTGAGCTCATATTCTACCCTGAAAATATAATAGTAGGTTTGAGAAAAACATGTAAGATATGCATACAGAGTGAATATAGTTTGCTGGGAAAGATTCAAGGGCCTAACCGACTAAATATCAACCATCAAGCATTAAGATTCTTGGGGATTTAGCTTCCCATATTCAGGTCAAGCACATGGCTTAAGTAGATAGATCTATGGCTTCTTTTCTAATTAGAACCAAGTGTCGTATTGGGCTTTACCTGTATGTTCTAGAAAAGTTCATGTGAGAGATAAAGTATTGTAAATGCTATTTCACACTATTATCATGATTGAAATCTTTCTTTTGTTTTTAAATGTTATAAAGATGAATGAAGATAGCAGAACTGTAGTCATAGTGATATGGATGGCTAAAGCTGCAAATAATATAATAATAAGAGAGAGCATTGGTATTTAAATAATTTAGACATATAGATTACATGTTCGAAACTAATGTTGGCGGTGGGCCCGGAACCGGCAAGATTGTGGGGTAGGGTTCACCCAGATATAGTATAAGGGGCTGTTCAACATCACTGAGAACCCTTTTATATGAAAGATTGACCCTGAAAACCTAGGTAAATATGCAAGTTTCATTGGTCTATCATGAAAATTGACTGAGTTATTGCTTTCTGAAGTTTTCACATTTTAATGGAAAATGACTCAAAATCGATAAAAGTCATCATCGAAATTGGTGACTTTCCCACGCTCGAATTTTGGTGAACTTTTAGTATGTTGTAGACTAGACCCATCCTAACACAAAACCACCATAAAACAAACTTTTGCGCTATATTGACCCGACTAATAGCTTTCACGTACGATTTCCCTTAACTGCGATGACAACATCGATACCGTCTCGTATCTGATCATATGCTCGCTCAAACTTCGCTCAAATTGTGTCAGCATCATTTGGATTACCCTAGGTGTCGCAGTCCCGAACCTCACGTAAATTTTACTAATCCCCAATAGACAGAAATCAATTCTAGCTTCCAATGAATGATCATCTTTGCTCTCGTAAGCCCAAAGCTTAACCTGCATAGCGCGCCTCACCACCAGTCGTACCTGCTTTTCATTCATGCTGTCTGTCTAAGGTCTCTATAGCGAGTGAGCCGACGCACGCCCTTCCCTAACATAAATAGGGAGACACCACGCCCACCCACCCCCCCTTTCCACCACCAATCATCACAAATCAATCCCCTCGACACAATCCGGGGGTCTCATAAAGCACGACTGTCAATTTATGATTAAAGTAGGACGCTAAATATATCAGGCCTCACCGAACCGTCACGGCCCCGCGCCCACAACCTCAGTGGTAGCATAATCCGATAACCACCTCCACGTGTGGGATAAACGGTCCCTTTAAACACCCTGGGATCGCCACCCCATCCCTCAACCTCTAAATTGAGTCTAATCATCAAAGACCGAAAACATCTCCTATGAGATCCAACACTGACACAATAGATAGACAAAAATCATCGTTGATTCTAAACATCAAACGTCAAAGACATCTAAAAAAGGTATGGTCCAATCTTATCCCATAGAAAATGAGATCATCAGACGCTTCAAGTGGCCCTCACATATAGGGATCTCTTTATGAAGGTTCTTGTTACTGAGACTGCTCTATTTATTATCAGTGGGGAGTTTGATAAATTGTCTTATTACAGAGTTGGCCTCACGCATAGACCCACAGACTGTAACACACGCACGCGTTCACCCTATAGGATAAGCTAGCATTAAAAAACAAACCTTAACTACTCCAAACCACCTCTGCTGTGACCAATTAGTACTCAACTATTAAGAAACTGTCTTCAAGTGGTCTCAACAAAGATGTTCTCTATACCATCTATACAATGTATGCCAATAGTTATAGAGTTTTAAGAAAAAGAATTCTGTAATATAATAGTCAGTGTGAATTATTTCATTTTACAAAACAAAAGTCCAGTCCTCACATTCTTTTTATTTTTTTTAATCTGTTAAGACCACTTTAGACACTACTCCCCATCCTGCTGGTTAAAATCCCCGTCATATGTCAGACGCCTTGGGGCGGAAATAGATCACTCGCTCTGGGCATGACCTGCTGCTCCTGCTGCTGCTCCTGCTGCTGTTGCTCCTGCTCCCGCACCCTCTGCTGCTCCCGCTGTTCTCGCTCCTGCTCCTGCACCCTCTGACGTTCCCGCTGTTGTCTCTTGCGCTCTTGCTCCTGTACGGGTGAGGGTGAGACGGAAGGGCTGGTGTCAACGGTATGTAGCCCTCTTCTCCATAGCCCTCGCGCCGGCGCGCGGCTCTTCGACGGCAAACGCATGCAAAAACAACAACCGCCATCAAGAGGGCGCACCCGACCCCTGCACTGGCTAGCATCGCCGTCATCTCATCGTGGTACGCCGCTGTGGTGGAGGTGGTGGCGGTGGCGGTGGCGGTGGTTGTGGTGACCCGGGTCGCTGTAGTTCTGGTCCAGGCTGAGGCGGTTCGGGGGGTCATACTGCTGGCGATCCATGTGGGTCCCCATCGTCACGGCTGCCTGAACAATAACAAAAAAAACATGAGGTAAAGTCATAATACCAGCCAACCTATCACACAAAACCCAGTCATATACCATGGGCCCCAGCTCTAATACAACGGAAAGTCTTCTCAAAATGATCGGGATTATACACGATGAAGATCCTCCTAGTCAAACGGCTACGTTTCTGTCCGTGATCCTATTGTTTCTTTTAGTAATCCTGAAGTCTTTAACCCACTACCATAGAATTGTGCGTATAAATCTAGCAATATATATATATAGTAATGGCATTATTTCTTACAGGTGATGGGGTCTAAATGTAGCCTCTATAATACCCTATTTCTTCTATTTTCCAGACAGCGCGAGCCAGACAGTCAGAACAAACTACAGACCCGTTAGAACTTCCCGCAGACGCTAATAGATAAATAAAAATATTCTCTACTTGTCACTAAAATAAAAAAACGAGATAACCCCCAAAACAGTCTTCTATGTTTTTATTTAGCCATCTTTTCCCACACACACGTCCACGCGTTTTCAATTAACCCCTCCCAGCGACCTCAGACAGGCAATAAATCGTGTCTGTCTTGTCTAGCATAAAAGCCCCTGTCAGCACTAGCTGTCTCACATTGCACTCAACACCGGCGCGATACAACATTGTAAAAAACATGGACAGTCACCCAAGGTTAGTGCTTTATAGACAAGTCTTTTGTTTTTAAATGCCGTCTTTAGGGTTAGACGTAAAAAACACCAAGTCTAGCCTATTTGTTTTAAAAAACACATATGAACTCTCAGACAGGTATCCTACCCCCCCTGCTAAACACTTTAAAAATATAGTCATTTCTATAAAATAAAATCTTATATTGTCAATATTTCGTTACATATCAGCATCACGTAATGCACGTATCAAAGATCCTTGTACAGTTAAACCGAGTACGCCGCTATCAACCATCGGGATCTTACGTAAACCAAGCTCATCACAAGCCCACTTCTGAATTCCACACTGACAGCCATCAGGGCACACGCCCCAAATCTGGTCCACGTCATCAAAAAAAAACGCATGTCACTATCACTTTCATTGCTCCTAAACTCTTCTTTAAAAAACTATGCACCCACAGTCAAAAACTAAACTCTGTAAACGTGTATACGAACGCCGTGAAATAAACAATTCAAATATCCATGGGCTATATAAATATCCTTTTAAAAATAGGAAAAAACGTTATAGCAACAAAAAGAATCTTCTGTCTGTCTGTAATATAGGATGCGCTACAATATCGCAGACAAAAACCGTTAAAACCTTACCTCTATTGTCTAAGCGGCCAATCAGACGTGTTTCTCCACGTCAATCAAATTCTTCTAATTATATACAAACCTTTAATTCAGTATAGGGGATCCAGGCCTCGTAAATTTATCGCCAAGCTCTTCCAGATGCCACCTTCCCACATAAAAAACACAAGGGCCGTTGTGGGTATATATCTGAACAGCTGCCTCTTTACGATAGACTGTCCGGATGATCCCCCCCCCCCCCTACCTCCCTGTCAAAGTCATAACGCAATCAGTAGACACACGTGGGTGCTCTGAGGAAACTTCACGGGAGGGTTCTCTATTTTTGTAGAAATAATTTAGGGTGTGTCATCAATTTTGTACCGAGTACAAGACGGTGGGTTGTCTATTTTGTGCCAGGGTAATATCGAAGATTTTTTTTTTTTTCATCTTACCTTCATTTCGCCAGTAAAAAGCCTTTATTACGTACGTACATATCCAGGGGGGACGCCTCTTTAAACGTAATAACAGAACGTAGTCATCTAAAGATAAAACGCCAATATGTTTACTTAAGGAAACAAGGGGCAAAAGTCCATATCCATCATTTTTTTCAACAAGGGGCAAAAGCCCATATCCATGATTTTTTTCAACAAGGGGCAAAAGCCCATATCCATGATTTTTTTTCAATAGCGTTATATTGTAGTACACTTTTTTGTAGCTTATGCGAATATCTATTGGAAGATATTACTGAGGAAAATTTTAATCAGAAACTTGAAAAATTATAATTGCCCGTTTATTTTTAGTTTTATTTGGTCTGGAACATACAAGGACAAGTATTTGCAAAGTGAATTGGCAAAAGCATAGAAAAAATAATAAATATGACTATCAACCTGAAAAATTGTTGACAATCAATGTAAATTACTGTTGCCAGTAATATTAAAAATAATTTTATTACTATCCACAACTTTAATATAATAAACTTATAATGTAACAACAAAAATGCATTAAAAATGGATAGCAAAAGAAACATATTTACAATGAATCCAATGTGTGGTTAATATTATGTATTCATTATTTATGAAAGAAATTACATAGTAAGTGGGATGTTTCAGAAAACTGTCCATAGCGTGAGCAGTTTCCATTTGTTTTTTTTTTTTCAGCCCCAACCCCGCCCCTTGCCAGACGGGCGTCCAAGGGTTCCACGCTTTTGTCAGTAACTTCACCCCTGGCCAGTGGGTGGATCTCAGGGACGCTGCTATCGCCCACAATTGAGCGGTGAGTGCTCATACCCTAACCTGTCTTTTGACTAACCCTGTAGGAAATAACGAGGTCTAAACACGCGCATATAAATACCATGTTTCTTTTTTTTTTTTGCAGGGGTCCCTGTCCGACAACATTGTGTGGTCTCAACGCCTCACTGACTTTATGATACAGTCCAACCCTACTGAGTGGATATCATTACGGCACAGCGTTTTAAAGAGGACCACCCATCTCCTGGTAACTGCTGCTATAGTCGCTATGTAAACTCTCTCTCCCCTCGTTAAAAAAATAGATAACCCCCATACTGAACCACGTCTTTTATTTTTCCCCATTAAGGCCGCCAGCAGACTGACTGTCAGAATGAGGTTGGCCGCGGACTGTCCCGATGGTGAGGGCTCTCAGGACAGCGAAAGCCAGGGTCTTCAAGGGAGGCCTGGCCCATCGGATGACACCGATGCCTCCATACAGCGCCACGACGTCTGGGGAGACGCCTCATCCTCTGACGCCCAGCTGGCCACGGACGTCAAGGTCATCGAGTCCCGTGATGACCGTCCCGCCCCGTCTCAGACGAAGGCGTCTGAGAAGGATGCGGTCTCCGCTCCAGCCACTCCGCACCCTGACGAGGGTGTCAACACAGACTCCCTACCTGCCAGCCCTCATGCCGGTCTTAACTCGCCTTCCAACGTTGGAGGTCAGGACACGGGAATCATACAACTAGCCTGGGGCGCGGTCAACGCCGTCCGCCACCAGGACACACGCGCCAACCCCCTTGACGACGGCCAGGATGCGAACTCAGACCCTCTCTGCGACATCCACTCCGCGACATTGATGGACTTGGTGAGCCTATTTACTCTTTTCCCTCTTAGACAGAGAGATGAAGAAACAAACGTGACACATCCCAACTAAACGCCTCTATTTTTCCACCCCTCCTCCGACCCATATCTCAGCCAGCTCCGAGGCTCTACCCTCTCTCGATAAACGTCACGACCCAGAGTTGGACGATCTTCTGGAGCAGCTCTAGGAAAGCGCGCATGTGAGTACCCTACCCACCCCTAGCTCTAACCATCATTATTGCTGACAACTGCGAGACATTTACCTAAAACCACAGCATCGCTTGTTCTTTTCAATGCAGGCTCCGACGTTGAAGGAGCCCCCCAACGTCCAAGAGTCTTCGAGTTCGTCGATCGTCTCGTCTCGGTTCCCGATACTCAGGTGAGGGTCTGATCTCGGGTTTCTTTCTCGAATATGAGTCCGTATCTACAATGCAACAATAATAGCCCCCCCTTTTTTTTTTTTCCAGACATCGTCGTCTCTAAAGAGACCCGCCGCGCCAACGACGACGAGGCAGGCGGACATCAAGAGACCCCGCGACACTGAGAGGCCGTCCACCTCGAGCGATCGCGACATCATCCCTCCACATCCCGAGGGTTGGGGAGAGACGGTGCGTTGGACCACCTGACGATGTACGTGGGGGGGGGGTACGTGTTTTACCGCAACCTTACCCCCTGCCCCCTTCTCTCTTCAGATTTGGCAGTCGTTTCGTATGCGGGGACTGCGGGCTGCGTAACGAGACGTACGAGGCGCTCATGGGTCCCCACGACGATCCCCACGACGATCACCGCATCTTCTGTCCTCGACACATCAGCGCCAGAGAGCCGACTCCCCCGGCTCCCCTCTGAGCGATGGTACGGACGAGCCGGACGGCGCTGACGACGTTCTGGAGGGTCTGCCTAACGGCACCGTCATACTGAGCATGGATGACGCTGTCGTTAAGACGCGTCGAGTCAGAAGGTGGGCGGCAATCTTGGCTGAAGTGACATTGCACGTCGAGTTCGGTCCCTCGTGGACGGGTCCCCGTCTACTGGAGGCGTTAGACAGACTTCACAACCTGTTTAACGCCCTGATAGACGCTCTAAGCGCCATACTCGGGGAGCATGACGAGTTCACCGGCAATTCACCGTCATGTCTCCCGCTCTGGACGTACCGATTTTCGTCACCCTCCGCCGCTGGAGGGAGCTCACGGCGGCCTACATTCTAGATCACATCAAGAGGACCCTCCAGAGCAAGGCTGAAATCCCCCTCGACGCCAGTTGCACGGTCCACGTCGGCGTGTTCAGGCGCATCGAGATGGGGGGCACAGGAGGCGCAATTTCCTTCTGGGGGGAATTTCAAAGAGAGAGAGAGACACCAAGCGTAAGCGGAGCGTCGTGTACATCGGTGAGTGCGTTTCACAGGATAAAGGCTCCCGGCGAACCCTCCCCGAGAGACCCGACGCCTGGGACCAGCAGGCCGCGCGTCGCTATATAGCGGCCTGCTTCGAGAAGGGGCGCTCGCGACCTCGTGAGGCATCTCATGGATGCGGCCGCTATCCCTCGCGGCACGTTGGGTGTCTTCGACCACATACCCCTCTACGAGGCGGTTCTGGGTTTGAAGATCCACATCCTGACGTATGTCGCAGGTCGTACCGTCGGTCTCGGGTTGACCCGGCCCGTCACGTGTGCTACGAGTACTGGTGTAGTAAGTGCTACATACTCGAGCACAAGTGCTACGTCAGGGCCATCGGTCCGGACACCCCCAGCAAGAGGCCTACCAGGTTCGGAGTCTACGACTTCAAATCGATGGTATCCAACGCTGACACGTGCGGAGACTACGCCCCGGACACATATCCCGACTGTCCCAACTGCGACCCGACGGCGAAATGTCCCGTTACGGAACTTGCAGGTCCCCCTGGTGCGGTCGTCGGAATGCCAGCGTGCACTCGGTCAACTGCTCGTGCTTTATGACGTTCTGCGACCGCTGCTACGCCCTTTAAACAATGCTCCGGCGTGAGTACTGCGAGCACTGCGGCTCGCGGTGCCTCGGGTGCCTGGGCTCTAAGAACCGAGTCACCTGCAGGAGGAGCCGGGAGTGCGGGCTGAAACGCCACAACTTCGTGGGTCCCGACGCCTTGGCCCGTTTCTGCAATCACGTCGTGTCCGCGAGGCATGAGGGAATGCGTCTGTATGCTCACAATGCTCACAATGGCTTCCGCTACGACAGCTACCTCCTGCTGGACTTTCTCAGGACGCGTCGAGGCATCACGCCCAGCATCATCTACAACAACGGGAAGCTGATGCAATTCCGGGTGACTGAGTATAATATGAGCGTCAGCGACTCGATGCTCTTTATACCCATTGGGCTGTCCCGGTTCGACGCCACTTTCGGTCTTGGCGGTCGCTCCCTGAAGGGGTTCTTC
Source organism: Streblospio benedicti (assembly GCA_019095985.1). Lineage (NCBI taxonomy): Eukaryota > Metazoa > Annelida > Polychaeta > Spionida > Spionidae > Streblospio > Streblospio benedicti. The sequence goes on from JAGTTF010000639.1 coordinate 28,855, forward strand.
CCCCACCTCTTCAACCGCAACGACAAGTTTGAGTACCTGGGTCCCCTACCCGACGCCGCCTTCTCCCCCGACACCATGACCGCCTCCACCAGACGCGAGTTTCTGGCCTGAGAGAACGACGTGGAGATATTGGCGCTCGGGGTCATGGCCTTCAGGCATATGGTGAAGGTGGTTGCTGGTTTCTGCCCCTTCACCAAATGCATGACGCTCTCCTCCACCGCAATGCGGATTTACAAGAAGCGCTTTCTCGCCGAGTACTACGAGGCAGAGGGGGCGGACAAGTGACGCTCACCAAACGCGACAGGAATTTCTACGGTTCCGACATCAAGAAACCCAGGTTCATGTCGTCCGTCCTGGCCTACCAGCCGAAGACGTCCATGGCGGGGCCTAACCACTCGAAGGTCTCGCTGCAGTGGCTGGCGTACCAGGCGTCCCTACCTGCCGACTCCGACATCAGGATGGCCGCGTCGCCCCAGGGGGAGTATCTCGCCGGGCCTTATTACTTCGACGGCGTGGACGTGGGCGCAAAGTCGTCTACGAGTTTCACATGAGTATTTTTCTTTAAAGGCCCCTTTATTTTAATCGAGTCCTCCTTCGAGTCGCAAAAAAAATATATTCTCTGTGTCTCTTGCACCCTCCAGGGCTGCCTCTTCCACGCCTGCGCGACGTGCTACGTCGGTCTCGACGATCAGAAACACCCTCTGACCGAGCTCACGATGGCCGAGATGCGAGCTCGTACGTTGGTCAAGGAGCGGTGGATCGACGAGCACTACGTGAAGGGGCGCAACTACACCTACGTCTTGGTGCGAGAGTGCGAGTGGAATAGGTGGGTAGCTCTCTCTCTTACTCTCTCTCGCTTAGTCTCTCTACGCCAAAAAAAAAATAAACCCGCCTTTTTTTCTCTATCCTTTCCGCAGACAGGTGACGTCCGAGCCCGCGGTCAGGACCTTCGTCGAGTCCATGGACCCGGACGCGTACGTCTCACGTCTCGACGTAAGGGACGCGTTCTACGGTGGTCGGGTTGAGACGTTCTCCCTCTATCAGGAGGCCGGCGCGGAGGAGGCTATACGGTAAGCGATTTTCACCTCCCACTTCTCCGTCTTATCGGTAGCTCCCAAACCCCCCCCACCGTTGTAGACGCGGTCTGAGATATTTTTTTTTTTCTGCGCTTCCAGATACTACGACTTCACCAGCCTCTATCCGCACGTGCAGAAATCGGGGGTCTACGGCCGAGGACATCCGGACGTTCTGGTGGGGGACCAGATACGCGTGAACCGTCTCGACGAGTACGAGGGCGTCATGAAGGTCAGGATTCTACCGCCAAGACGCCTCGACGTCCCCGTGCTACCTCTCCGGATGCCCTCCGGGAAGTTGATGTTCCCGCTATGCCGCTCCTGCTGCGAGAGGACGTCAGAGGAGCCGTGCGTCTGCGACGAACGAGGTCGCTCTTGGGTCGGCACATACCACACCGGCGAGCTGAAACTCGCCGTATCCAAGGGGTATGTAATAGAGCGGGCCTACGAGCTTCACAATTTCCCTCCAGACAGGCGTTGCGCGTACGACCCCAACAACCCGGGCGCGGGGCTGTTCGCCGGCTACGTGAACGCCTTCCTCAAGCTGAAGCAGGAGAGCAGCGGGTACCCCAGAGAGGCCGTCACCCCCGCTCAGAAGCGAGCCTACGTCGACGCCTACGCTCAGCGCGAGGGCGTCAAACTAGACCCTCAGCGGATCGCCGTCAACCCCGGACGACGCTTTCTGGCCAAGCTTTTCCTAAACTCCCTATGGGGGTTTATGGGAATGCGCGGCCACAAGACCCAATACGAGTTGTTGGGACGGGGGTCCTTTGGTTGCTTCTGCCAGCGCTTCTGCCAGCGCTTCTCGGACCCGTCAGTCGACCTGAAATTCTTCACCATCCTCTCGGGGGACGCCGTGATGGTGGAGTACGCCAAGAAGAAGGCTCTCGAGGAGGACCCCCCCAACAACAATCTTTATGTCGCAGTGTACACCACCTCAATGGGAAGGCAGAAGCTGTACAGAGCCCTCGACGCTGCCGGGGAGGGTCTGGTATACTGCGACACAGACTCCGTCGTCTTCAAGGAGCATCGGGGTCACCCCGTCCTGCAGCTGGGCAACTACCTCGGTGATCTGACGTCGGAGGTGGCCGGCGATCAGGACACAAACTTCATCTCGAACTTCGTATCGGCTGGGGCGAAGAATTACGCATACATCACCACTGACGGCGACGAGGTAGTGAAGGTGAAGGGGTTCACCCTACACCACGCCAATGCTCAGAGGGTCAACTACGGATCCAGCCGCTGTCTCGTTACCGAGAACCTGCGCGATGGGTCCATAGAGACCACCCACCCCCACTCCATACGTCGTGATCTGCGTACTCTCAACATTTACTCCCGGGACGAGGTGAAGCGGTACTCCACCTGCATTACGAAGAGGGTCTTTGACGCCACGTCGTACGGCTCCAAACCGTACGGGTGGTGATAGAGTGTGATGTAAAACTGCGATATGCCGTGGGGCGCGCTCAACTGTATTTTTAAACATGGAAATAGTGACTGTATGCGCTTGCGCGTGTGTGTAAAGATACGCGACTGCGTACGGTTGTGACGCTGTATATATATTTTTACAATGCGACTGCGTTATGCAATGTTTAAATATGACTGAGGGTGCGTGTATTTGTTTAAACAATGTTGGTCTGTAAAGATACGCGACTGCGTACGGTTGTGCCGCTGTATATATATTTTTACAATGCGACTGCTTTATGTAATGTTTAAATATGACTGAGGGTGCGTGTATCTGTTTAAAGAATGTTGGTCTGTAAAGATACGCGACTGCGTACGATTGTGACGCTGTATATATATTTTTACAATGCGACTGCGTTATATATAATGTTTAAATATGACTGAGGGTGCGTATATTTGTTTTAAAAAAATGTTGATGGGCGAATACGCTCCTACAGATGTATATATATTTTTTAAATGTCAGTGCGAGTGTATAGCGTTGTACGTATATGCTGTTTCAACGTTAAAAATACGAGTGCGGTGTTGTATACATTCTTAAATAAAAACAGAGTGGTCTGTAACACTGTATATATATATATTACTCTGAATGAATAAAACGTGAGAAGTCTTAAAGATGTTGTTCCTGTGATCATTACGGGGTGTAGAATACGTTATATATATATAGAGAGAGAGAATCTCCCACCCCTTTTCCATCGACTCTTCTAGATACAGGGGGGGTTGTATACCTCGTGATTACTATAAATTATTAACCTAAAGGTCCAACTTTGGTGGGGAGGGGGGTCCCGGTAGTAGTAGTAGGGTGTAAGAATGCTTGGGTGTTTTTTTTTTCATTGAGCTTTAGATAAGGAGCTGGCTATGTATTATTTATAATAGTTGTTGGTCATTAGATAAGGGGGGTATTATTATTTAGCAAACAAACGCTGACGAAGAGCTCATTTTTTTTTTTTTTATTCCACACACACACATAGATATAAGCATATGTATATACATGCAAGACGAGTAATTACATCTTTTTTTTAAATTGGGCGCTGGCCAGCGCGCGTACGTATACAATGACATCAAATCAATCTCTCTAATCTAACACAAAGACATCTAATCGATCTCTACTTTAGCTCCTCAAAGAGTTAACCACGAGATTGTCGCCTCAGATTGCGGGCTCTTTTTATTTTCTATTTTCTCTACAACTTTTTGACGGGGCTTCTCATTCTTGTTGGTCTTCTTCTTAACGCTGTTGTGGCTCTCTTTCTTCTTCTTCGGGACCGGCGGGGGTGAGGGGCGTCTATCTTCCTCCCCGGCGGCGGGCAGTATGTGAGTGTCGTGCGCTACCTCGGCCACGTAGCGTTTGGCGGGGTCGTCGACTTCTGTCTCGCCGAGGAGGTATCGGACTGCGTTGACCACGTTACTGCCCGGAATCGACGTGTCCGTATAGCGGTTTACGATCTCGCCGCACTGGTTCCACTCCAGCACGGTGCAGAGGAGGTGAACCAGCTTCGTCCCGCGCTCTCTAAGACTCGCGGGAAGGGCCTCGATCACCTCGTCGGCCGTCAGGGGCGGGGGCGACTGGACCTGAGGTGGCGTCGGGCGGTGGTCCGTCTGGGTGTGGGACGGAGGCGTCTCCATCAGCTGTCTGTACATCTCCTCGGGAACCATCACGAACCCGTCTAGGTGCTTCAGAGCCATCACGCTATAGGCGGTCTCACCCCTTCGCACAGGGGCTTCGGCCAGGGTCGCGTCAGGAGCTTTCTACGTTCGACGACGGAGGCGGACTTGCTGGACAGACGTCTAAGACGGGTCACCTTTCTGCGTAAGTAGGCCTTTAAATGCGTTGGTACTGGGAGGCGTTTAGCTAGAATGTTCAGAGCTATCTCGCACAGAGCCATGATCTCGCCTTTATGAGCGTGCTTCAGGAGGCTGTCGCGCTGTCTCTGAGCTCGACGTCCGCTGTCCCTTGGCGCGTCTTTGAGAAACATTCTGAGAAAGCGGGCGTGGGTGGTAAGAGCCATTCTCTCTCTCCGCCTTGCCGGTGTCTCGGTTTTTTTTATGCTCTCAAGGCGTAGACCCGTGTCAGCTCGCCCGGGAAGATGTTGGTTCTCAGCCTGTAGTCTGTGTCGGAGTGAGGACTCAGATCGATAACGATGTACGGGTATCTTTCGCTCTTGCTGACGACTTTCATGAGGTCCGGCAGGAGTTGAGGTTTGCCGGGGTAAATCTGTCTCGAGAGGTGCGAGAGCTGCGTCTGGTCTCTCAAGTTCTTCATGGCGACTATGTAGTGGGCCTGCAGGGCGATGGTTCGGGCGTATTTACCGGATCCGAAGAGGTTCTGGTAGATGGTGATGCATGAGACGTTGCTGTGGTGGGAGTGTATGGTTGCAATGTCGGCCACGTCTTTGGATTCCAGGGCCGTGGTTTGCAGGTCGTCGAGTATCATGAGCCTGTGGGCCCCGTCGTCTCCGGCCCACTCCCGGACGGACTCGGCCGTGGGGACGCCTCTGTAGAATATGATGCCGGGGATGTCTCTCTCCATCGTCGCGAACGCCTGCTGGTAGGCCGTGTAGCAGTACATGACGGCCGCTACGGGCTGGTCGAAGAGGGCGTCAGCGTTTCTAATGAGACGGTCCGTGAACACCGTTTTACCCGATCCGCTGACGCCCGACAGCGTGATGAGCGCCGGGGCGTGAAATTTTATGGGAACGCTCATAACTGTTGACCTCGGGTCTCAATGTACCTCTCTGTCTCTTATGGTTTACGGGACGTCGATGTGTACAAGGCGTGACTTTTTGACGCTGAGGACGGCGTCAAATTTGCCGATGACGATCACGTTGACCTGGTGAGGCAGGGGCTTGGCGAATTTCATCTCCAGACGAATGTGGCCCTCTCTGACGGGGGTCGCCAGACCGGTCATCGCGGCCACGGGGAAACCGAACACCGTGTTACCTCGCTTGTAGGCGTGGAGATTCGTGCTGGCCCCCGCGTCCCTGCCGAACTGTCCCGTCGTCTTATACATGTTGACGAAGGCCTCGACGTACTGATCCTGTTCAAAGTCCAGATTCCAGGGGCGGGAGGACGGGACGGGAACCCCGTCCACAGACAGGCTCACGTAGCTGACGTCGTAGTGACCAAAGTTGTAGTGGTTGAGGCCGTAGTCACCGTTCACGGCGTCACTAGACACCAGGACGCATATGACGGCCTTGGGTACTCGCCCGTTGAAAAGGTTGTCCACGCAGAATGTGAGGTCGCTCTTGGCGATGCTGTAGACCCTGTAGTCCGACGACTCGAAGGGGTACAGGGCGTCTTGTTTGTCCAGGAGGGCCTCATGGGATATGACCATGTCCTTGGCAATGCTGACCATCTCGACCTTCAGGGAGCAGTCGACGAATCGTATGGTGTAGCCCTTACCCTCCACGGCCATAAGTCTGAACTGGTCGAGGCTCTGCCAGAGACGTATGGCGACACCGACCGTGCTGATAATGTAGCGCTTGCACTTGAAAATGTCGGCATTCAGACGGCCCTCTATCTCGCAGACCTTACCCCCCGCGGTACGGCCGTTACGCCATTTGAGACTGGCGTTGCTGGAGGCGCCCGCCACCTCATCCTTGTTTGTCGGGTCATTGACGAAGACCCGGGGGTTGTCTTTTGCATCCTTACCATACCCGGTGAGGGTGTCCAGGTACGATTTGTAGCTGTAGAACGGGGACGGGAATTTGTTGCAGTCGACGCCGTTGAGACGGACCTCCAGGTTACTGAAGAGAGAGGCTATGGGGTGGTTGGTGAGCGTCACGTTTTCCATCTCGCCCACCGGGACGCCCTCGCGGTTGACGATCTGCAGCTGGAGGGCTAAGGACACCGAATCCAGACGGATCTACTTGGGGCTGGGTGGGATGAAAAAATCCAGACACGAGTTGTGGGTGGTGAGTTGGGACGTGGGCCTATAGACCACCTCCTCCATGTGCTCCACCCCCGCGTTGGTGGTTGGGGGGGCGAAGAGGAGCAGGCGCTCGTCGTGGGCTCTAATGGTGGGTGTGCGGCTGGTCATCGTTAGGCGAATAGGTCGTCTTCGCTGGTATTGATACGCCTCGCCTTAATCGCTCGCTTTTTGTTTTTATCCTTAGTCCGGGCTTTCTGTTCGGCGAACGCGTCTTTTGTTTGCTCTAACACTGAGGCAGCCTGCGTCACCGCTTTTATGGGCTGCTCGGCCTTCTTAGCGTCGCCGCGGTTGGTTTTCACGATATAGACGCTCTTACCGATCATCGACCCCTCCGCCATGCGACGGTAGTGATTGATCCACTTGTCGACCGTGGGGGCGTCGCGCAGTCTGTCAGCGCTACTCATCGTTCAGAGAGACGTAGAACGCAGCGGAATCCTTCGATGGTTGATAAATCCTCGCCGTCTGGGGACGATAGCGAGACGCGTATCGCGTTGAGGACGGGCTGGTTGACTTTTATTGGGTAGGGGATGACGTATTCGACGCTTCCGATGGCTCGAGGAGGGATGTCTACGATTCTCAAAAGACTGATAGTCCGATCGTTTAGGATAGCTGAGCCGGCGCAGTCGGCTATGAAGTCTGAACTCCGATGGCGGTCTGGAGTCTCCATCGTCGGTACCATGCGCCGTCTCCATCAGAGCTTTGGGAGGGGTAACCCACGTGCTGTCGCCGAATATGTACATCTCAAAGATCCTCGATTTGGGAGGGGATAGTTGAACTTTTTCTAGGGCAGCCAGGATACAAAGGGTCTCGTTTTTATGACCTTGTCCACTTTGAACATCTGGGGCGGGGCCGCCGGCGAGTTCCTCCTCGTAGAAGGCGCCCTCGATGGGGTCGTCGTCCCAGTCGTTTAGTTTGTAGACGGCTTTGACGCCTCGTCTGTATCGCTGGGCCACCTTGAAGAGCTCTCCGCTGAATTTCTGATCGTACTGGCGACCAAAGGTTCTCCTTAGGGCGCCCACGCGGACGACGTCGCCGGGTTTGTAGCGGTATCGCGCCTTGCGAGGGCTTTTTTGGTTTTTAGGGCTCTCGAGTTTCCTCCGTATATCCGCGTGGTTAATGGCGACCAGACCCTCGTTCTCCGACGTCACGTCGCGGGGGGCGTAGCCCGTCATTCTATGCGTCGAAGCGTTGTAGGCGGCCACGACGTTACTCAGGATGTCGATCCACCTGTGCTTCTGGGTGTGGAGGAAGGCCCTGTAAAGTCTGGTGCGCAGGGTCTTTATGAGGCGTTCGGCGTAGGCGGCGTGGACGTCAGATCGGGCTATGTAGTGGCGAACGCGTATCGTCTTCAGGTACTTCTCAAACTCCCCTCGGAATTCGCTGCCGGCATCCGTGCGGAGGCTGTAGCGGGGGCGACGTCTGTCGCCCTCGACGATCGATTTAAAGGCGGCGGCGGCCTCTCGAGGGGTTTTAGTTTTGAGGGGTCGAGCGAAAGCGTAGCGCCCGAATGTGTCGAGAGCAATAAAGATATATTTGAAATCGTCATTGTCGCTAGAGACAGTGCTAAAGTCCACGAGGTCGGCTTCCCAAAAGTAGTCGAGACCAGGGGATGTGGCGTGAGGTCTGTCAAAGCGACGTCTCAAGGGTTTGGTCATCGTGTAGACATCGTTCTTGGTGGCCCACTTTTTCACGTCCCCGTACGAGACGTCATATCCCGCCTCCCTGGCCGCGTCGCGCAGCTTATTTATACCGGCGTAGGCCGCGGGGTTGGTAGTGTTCGTGGTATATCGCGTCCAAGTAGCCCTCCATATCGACGCTCTATGATCGCGGTTGTCTCTCTCTCTTAAGCGACGGACAGCTCTATCAGCGTAGGGGCGACGTCCGACGTTATATGGGAGAATTTTCGTACTCCCGTCACCACCACCTTACCCGTGGAGAAGACGTTGAAGTGGGCTCGGGGGGTGCGGAGCATCAGAGCGTTATGGAGCTCGGGCTCGTAGGAAGCCCCCGTCATGAGAGCGCAGACGTCGGGCAGGTTCAAGCGACGTCCCACGTCGGCCGCCAGCGACACCGTCAGAAGGCTCGTCGCTGTAAGTCTCAAATCGGAGTAGCCGGCTTTTTGCACCAAGCGGGCGTAGCGGCGAAGACGTCGACGGGCCTCGAAGTGGTTGGTGGCCGGACCGTGACACACCGCGTAGCCGTTGCCGAAGAGTAGCATAGAACCCCCGATCTTCTTATTTTTTAAACGGAGGGCGCTGAACTGGCGGGGGTCGTAGACGACGTTATTTAAAGCGTTGGCTAGGGAGGGAAGGTCGAGAGGCGTCCTGGTAGCTAGGATCGATTTCAAAACAACGTTCGTCACTCGATATTCCACCATTGGGGTAATAGTTGGGAATTGCGAGAGGATGAGTGGTGATCCGTCACTTTATGACAGGTGGAGGCCTCACGGAGCTGTTGCCTCCCGGATCCAACCATCAGTTTCTGACAGGTCGTGATTGATGGGTGGGGGGTCAGGGGTCAGGACAGGATGACAGGTGATTGATGGGGGGGACCTGTCAAAATTAATTAATTTGATTTATATCTTTTTTATTATCCCCGCTCCATACTACTAAGGATTGGTTTTCTTATAGTACTTTCTTTACAGCTGTGATTGGGTTCTTGTAAAGGTGTGCTGTTAGGCGCCACCCCCCTCTGATTAAGGCTCAGAGGAGGGAGAAGCCGGAGTCCTGCTTTTTAATAAACTTTTGCTGGCATTTTTAGAGCAACTTTATTCCATAATTCACAAGCATAAATGAAACATAGTAAACTGTGCAAATTACAACAATTCACATATAGACATCAATTTGGAACATCTAGAATTCGAATACTTCTAGAATACATCTAGACATCAGGATACAAGGATACCATAGAGCAAACCAGCAGCTGTACATATACTAATTTCACAAGCCTTTGTCAGCAATATCTGACCACATTAGTTTCCTAGTTAAACTGGTAATATCAAGACTATTATCCTGCCACGAATTACATTGGCAGTTTATTAAAAGCTAATCAATGTTTTAAACATGCTTGTTCTATAATTAGTATATTTGCCGACAGAAAGTCTGATTTCTCTGATTAGAGTGATGTGCATCACAAATCTGATAACTTCTGGCATAACAATCTACATGAAAACATAACATGCTCTACTTTAAATAGGCCATCTCTTTACAACATGAGACTGTCATGCATTGTGCATGCAGTATTTTCGAGGTAGTATGCTTATGTTAGTTCAGTTAAAAGTTTCAAGCATTACACATGTATATTTTTTGTGCAGTTTTTACATTGATTAAAGGTTATTAGGATTGAATATGTTCTTGTAAGTATGTTTTTGACGGTTGGTAATGGATATTATCATGATATGGTGTATGTAAGAAGTTTGCAATTTAATACAATATTATTTATTTATAATTAACATATATGGGTTATTTCACAATGTTGGTTTATATTCATGTGTAGTCTGCTTTGTAAATATTATTACGTTATATTTAGTTTGCTGTATTATGGTATAATTGTACTAGATTTATTCAGTAATACAATCATTTATTATTTCAATTTGTAGATGCACCGATGTCTTTCGCGTGTAATAAAACATTTGGAAACCACAGATCTAGTCTGATTTCATGTTACATACCAACATTTACTATAATATGTGCATGAGAAAATTGGTCTGTCAAATGTGGTGAACCTCTATATTGAGACCACCTCTCTATTAGGACCACTTAAGGCGGGTCCCATGGGTGGTCCTAATAGGGAGGTTCCCCTGTATACGCGATGAGCTCTGACAATGAGGGAACATGATCAGTCTTCACGACGGCCTCCGACGCAACGGATATTGATTGATTCGTAGTCCACACCACAGAGACTTCGTACACAATATAAACTGAGCACACAGGGCTGCAACAAATTTGTGTCAACAGACTTTATGATATTTTGTTACGAAACTTGTGGAAAGATCATCATGATCTTCAGATTTCAGATTACACTCAGCCTAGATCAATACCAGACAATACCAATATCAATACCAGACTATGAACCAAACCACACAGGTCTAAATCATATAACAGCTATCCATGTTTGCATAGATCTAAGTTCTCAACAATCCGAATGCACAAGCACAATGGCCTGCAGACCATGATATAGTGGATATCTTGCCCTCATCTACATATTTGACACATATTGATCGGTCTATTGTTCTTTGTCAATTGTAGGAATTGACCACTCGATTGTCGTGTCAATCGCAAAATTGAGCATGCTGACGTCTGACGTCAGCATGCTCAATTTTGCGATTGACACGACAATCGAGTGGTCAATCACCATTCTATCATGACTAAAATCCATTTTATTTTAAAATAAATCATATTATAACATTCTCATTGCAAGTCAATTTCGTTTGTTTTGAGCGCGCTGAGACCACTTTTACGGCGCTAGTCTAAACTTTTGCTCTCCGCTACACGGAACACGCCTTGCGACGTCAGCGGCTGTATTGATAATGTGACGAGTTTAGACTAGGGCCGTAGTAGTGGTCTCTGCGCGCTCTGGAGCGTGTTTTCCATCGCAAAATTGAGCACGCTGATTCACCAATCAGCGTGGGTTATTGGCGGTGATTTTTGCACGGAATGATAGAATGAGTTCTTCAGACTGACGATTATGTTATTTATTAATGTAATATCAATATTAAATATGTAGATACTAAGATAGTACGTGTGTACTACGTGACAGGCTATACATTAATGTTACATTTCAAAGCCACATCAGATAAGCTCACAAAAGCAGAGAACTATCAAATTATTTGCTTCTGAATCACATTTGGCTGCCTTATAACCCATAGCGCTAATATGTAGGCTAATATAATCAATGTTATGCAACCCGGCAACATACCATACATGGTAAAACAAGCTTTAACTGACAGCCTCTATATCAACAAAGCCTGACGGCGTCAAACATCGATACTGAGAGCGGGAGTCAAGCCAAGCACTGCGTGGTTGGGTTGCCATTTGCGGAGTAGACAGTGGATACACAAGATCTATAGTACACGGATAACTAATCACTTTGTTAAGGTGAGTCATTGGCATTACTTTACTGCGGGTGCAATATAGTTTGGGCATATATTAAAGCAGGTATTAAAAGTACAAAAGGCTATTATTTACTTGTTGCAAATCTTTTACTGTTTTTTTAAAACTTCTAAATAGACATTCAAAGTCCTTGCCAACAGGGACCGTTTCAATGGTGTCAAGGTAATTTTGAAAATTAAACTTAGTGTCACATACAAGAGTTGAATTTCTCTGTAAAATTACAAACTGTTTCCTTGATAAGATTAAGTTAAGAATAGATATACTAGTATACGACAGATGTCTATTAACATGTGTTTATTAAGGGAATTCTGTCTCTTATGATGTCTCTATGTTGGCTGAAATGTACAAATAGATTAGATCACGGGAAGAGGGGTGTGTTTATGTGTGTGTGTGGGGGGGGGGGCATCTTCAATAGGTTGGGTTGTGGACGGTTCAAGAAAATTGAGACTGGTTAATCGGCTCTATGTAACCGAACCTTAACCGATTAACCGCCAATTATTGCTCATCCAAGTATTTCATGTTATTTAATAAGTGCTGTCTTGATCGTGTGCGACTGGATCTATATTGATTGGACACCCTGTATCAATTAGCGTTTGAAAAATGGCGGTTTAGCCATTTTTGTTTTTTACGTTCACCAGCAAGGCAATTGAACTGCCAAAAATGTTAAATCACGCAAAATTAATTAAATATATGGTATATATAGCTTTGGCATGAAATAATCATCAAAATTAATAACCGGTTTGTCAAGGTAGGGACGTGTGAATCGATCTTAGCCGGATTATCGGTTAACCGTCCACATACTAATTCACATCATACTTTAGTAACATAACAATCGAGCATTACCAAATAGTTATATGTGCTTTTTGACATTATATTTTGGGGTGCTAGTTCAGAGCTTCATGATATTTTTGGTCTGAAATCTTTGGCTTTAAACTGTATTTCTAGGTACTGATTTCCTTACCCCCTGTGGCACACGTGTAAATTTACCATAAGTGATTTAATGCAATGAGTAAAATACTAGACACGTCTCACACGCACGCATGCCCCACACACTTTGACTCTTGCATCCATCACTGTGTACTATGAGTAAGTTGCATAATAATAAAAACTGGCAGCTTGGAATAATGATAAAAATATAGCTGGGTCTTTTTCCGTCAATTGTCACCAAATGTAATCATAATATGTATGCCTATATGCTCATCATGCCATAGTTGAATCACATGTCCCTTGGGGTAAAATTGACCCTGCCCCAGGGCTCCATAAATGTTTTTAATCATAAACCATATATGGTGAGTTGATAAGTATTGCAATCAAACAAACTATTTTAAAAATATGTTGTTAATTGTTTCGTTTACTTTATACCTGACTTGTGAGTGCGACTTCACAAAATGAAACAAACTAGATCGCACTTAAAATATCAAATGATCATTCAAACCAAACAAATACATAATAGTCGGTGTTATACGGTGATTAGGTGTGAACGGAGTGTTTTAGTCTAGACCGTATATTGGGAATCATTCACAAATAACGTCACCTCGTTTTTGGCATTTTTTACCTCCCTCTTCCCCTTGTCACCTTTCGTCATCTTTGCAGCATCTCCCCTCCTCCTGGTAAGTGATGTCATTTTTGCCCCCCCCTCTAACATGTTTTGGCGATGACATGTAACATTGATTTAACTGGGCTATTATGTGAATACATTTGAATATATATGTCCATAATTTAGACATAATTTTACAAATGTATTTAGGATATAAAACAAACATGGCAATGTTATGTCAACTAGTAGATATATCACAATTCACTTAAGATGTCAGAAAGTAAGTTCAAATACTGTTAAATAATTAACACTTTTTTTATAAAGGTGCATGACATCACAAGTGCTAGACCCCCATGTCAATTTTTGCCATCTTCTACCCCCCCCTCCCGCTGGGTGACGTCATTTGTGAACAATCCCTTGTCAGGGTGGCTCTTAAAAGAACATGCACAAATGAATTTCATGTCATTTCAACCTTTTTATGCCAAATAAATAGTACTTGCTTTAGCCCCTTTTTAAAATATAACAATTTTTTTTAAGGCATTT
>JAGTTF010000639.1:49621-64886 GCA_019095985.1 Streblospio benedicti
CTATTGGCTTGCTTAATGAGTGTTTACTGTTCACATTTGTTTTAGGGACACGATCCAGAACTCGTGCAAAGGTGTAACAAGATCAATTAAGAGACATCTCTGGTACCTCTCAGAGGAGCTAGTGGTCCTTGTGTTATGTGATATAGACACAGCAGATGCTGTCAAGGCAGAATTGAAAGGGAAATGATAAGCGGCTGACGACGTCAGGACTTTGTGCCAAAAAAACCTGAAATGAAGATCGCCGTTTTGTCTCGTCAGCCACCTCTAGAAGGAGACATAGTTCTCCAAGAGTTTGTGAGCCCAAGATCTTGGTTAATATTCCATCTGTTAAACACCAATACTGACTGGATGCAGCACCCTCCATCTGAATGGTCAGACTTACCAGCTTTCAACACTTTCAACGACACTGTAAGGATGCTCAAAGTCGTAAATAACTGTGCAGAAAGATCAGTGAAAGATGTGACCGACTTAATAAACTATGGCAAGGACCCAGATAGGCTCGACCGTGTCATGATGGTTGTCAACCATCATCGTCAGCTCATTGATTTTAAGAACTTAACTAAAGCTCAGATGGCTACGAGCCACTCCATGTAAACTGTAAAAAGTCATAAAAATTAAAACCGTTCGTCCTGACTTATCATTATCATTTTCATGATGTCAAATAACAAAGTTCCAGTATATAGTAATATATCACCTTAATAATGAAAGTAATAAATAAAAAACAAATATGCTAAATGTGAGATATAAATTCTAAATATGTAACAATATCTTTTGTGTATGCATAATAATTTTCGGAAAAAGATAGATTTTAGCGATTTTGGGCCATATTTTCCAAATTTTGAGGTGGATTTGCAAGAATGAAGACATCAACTCAGCTATCTAAAATTTTACTACGTTGTTAAGGGCCACGAACCTCATGGAAACCCAAATGTGCTAAGCTGTACGATAAAAAAACCAAATTTCTGGACACCCTAAATGTACACGCGTGCACGCACGCACTCACAGACCCACTCGCACACCCTACACTAACTATGCCCCAAAAAAACACACTCAGGGCTTCTGCCTGAAATCCTCATCAAATGTAAGACAGTTTGGGGCCGACACATGCCGTCTCAGCCTGGGTGGCGCTGCACCACAGGTTGACCCGCTCCTGAGCATCCTCCTCCTGCTGTTCATCCTCCAGCTCCTCTTCCTCCTCCTCTCTCTCATCACTACCAACATCCTCATCACTACAGTCAGCTACCTTGTGCTCCTCTTCTCTCCGTCTATCCACCTCCTCGCTTCTCATGTTTGCCTCTCTATGCAACTCCGCCTCTCTCCGCCCCCTGTCAGCGTCTTTGTCATCCTGCTCCCGCTGCCCATCATCACGTCTTGGGTTTGACGGCGAGGCAGGCGGTGTGAGAGGTGGTCCTATACACGCAGCAGCGCCCATGCCCGCCCACCCCCTCGATGTCTCTCTTTCGCCGCCCCCTCCTCTCCGCCATCCTTGAGACCGCTGCCACCATGTGTCCCACAGTCACTATTAATCCGCCCCCCCCGGCAATAGACCCCAAAAGACACTGCTGGCCGGGGTGGCGGGGGGGGAGGGTGTGCTGGCCCCTACCCGCGGTGACCGTGGTGGTGCTGATCGCAGCTGAGATGGTGGTGGTGGTGGTCATTTGTGACGCTGGTCGCGGTAGCGCGACCCGGTCACTGCTGAGGCATTTGTGGTGGTTATGGTGGTGGTGGTCAATGATGACCTGGTGGTGGTCGTCCCCTCCGTCACTTGTGTCTGAAGAATAAGATAAAAAAAGTATGAGGAAAAGTCATGATAGCATCCACCCTTTCAGACAAACCCCGGTCATGCCATGGACCCCAGCTCTAATACAACGGAAAGCCTTCTCAAAATGATTGGAAATATACACGATGAAGATTGTGCTAGTCAGACATCTACGTTTTCGCCACGATCCTATTATTTCTGATAGTAATCCTGAAGTCTTTAACCCACTACCATAGAATGGTTAGTATAAATCTAGTAATATATATAGTAATGGCATTATTTCTTACAGGTGATGGGGGTAGCCCGGTAGGGGTCTAAATGTAACCTCTCTAATACTCTATTTCTTCTATTTTCCAGACAGCGTGAGCCAGACAGTCAGAACAAACTACAGACCCGTTAGAACTTCCCACATAAGGCTAATAGATGAATAAAAATATTGTCTGTACTTGTCATGAAAATAAAAAAATCGAGATTACCCGAAAAAAACAGTCTTCTATGTTTTTATTTAAACATCTTCCCTTCCCCCCACACATGCGTTTTCAATTAACCCCCCTACAGCGACCTCAGACAGGCAATAAATCGTGTCTTTTGTCTTGTCTAGCATAAAAAGCCCCCTGCTACCACGCTTGCTCCCATCACATTCCACTCGGACCGCTACCCGTAAGGATACACATGTTCTAAAACATGGACAGTCACGCAAGGCTAGTGCGTTATGTTTTGTTTTTAAATCATTTATAGACAAGCCCTTTAGCCTCGGGCTATCCTCCCTACCCCTCAAACCTCTGCTGTCTTTGGACATTAATTATATAGTTCTTATCTAACTGTTTTAAGTCTAGATGATTGGTTTCTCCACTAGCCATACAACCAACATAGAACGACTTTTAAGCCCACCTCTCCACGTAACTAAAAAAAAAGTCTCTCAGAAAACGCTTCTCGGTAAAAAACATTGGAGAATTCACGTCACCCGTGTAATAAGAAAATGACCCTCTATTTGTTTTTGTAAAAAAACACATGAACCCTCAGAAAGGTATACTACCACATGAATGGGCTTGTAATACGTCTATTGAGCACTTTAAAAATATAGGATTTCTATAAAAATAAAATCGTCTACAAACCTCGCACAATCCCAAGATTGTTACGCTACTCCATATCTCGCGCGTAGGTCCTCTACACACAGCCCACCACGTTGACTTCTCAGATAAACTACCAATACATCCTTCCCTAATGACAACATGTTAACATCTCGTAATCCACGTATCAAAGATCCTCGTACCGTTAAACAAGTACGCCACTATCAACCATTGGAATCTTACGTAAACCAACTTGATCGCACGCCCACTTCTGAATACCACACTGACAACCATTAGAACATACGCACGCCACAAATCTGGTCCACACCATCAAAAAAAAACATGTCAGTATCACTCTCATGGTTCCTAAACTGTTTTTTAAAAAACTATACACCCGCAGTCAAAACTGAGGTCTGTAAACGTGTTAGAACTATATATGAACGCAGTGAAATAAACAATTCAAATGTCCATGGACTATATAAATACAGTTATATAAATATCATTGAAAAAATAGGAAAAATGTTATAGGAACAAAAATAATCTTCTGTCTATAATATAGCATGTGCTACATCACAGACAAAAAACCGTTAAACCTTTCTCTCTATTGTCTAAGCAGCCAATCAGACGCATCAATCAAATTCTTCTAATTATATACAAACTTTTAACTCGGTATAGGGGGCCAGGCCTCATAAATTTATCACCGTCCAAATTGGCGTACATTCACCACATACCCACATAAAAAACACAAGGGCCGTTGTGGGTATATATCTGAACAGTTGCCCCTTTACCATAGACTGTCCGATGATCCCCTCCCCCGCTACCTCCTGTCAAAGTCATAACGCAACCAGTAGACACACTTGGGGCTCTGAGGAAAATTCATGGGAGGTTTTCTATTTTTGTAGAGATATTTTAGGGTGTGTCATCAATTTTGTACCAAGTACAAGACGGTGGGTTGTCTATTTTGTGCCAGGGTAATATCGAAGATTTCTTTTTTTTCATCTTACCTTCATTTCGCCAGTAAAACGCCTTTATTACGTACATCTCCATGGGGGACGTGCTCTTTAAAAGGTAATAACAGAGCGTAGTCATCTAAAGATGAAATGCCAATATGTTTACTGAAGGAAACAAGGGGCAAAAGCCCATATCCATCATTTTTACCTGCGCGCCAACAGCAGAGCAGGTCTAGGAACTGGGTCACTCCGTCCGTCCGTGGTAAAAGCTTGTCTCCGCTACTCCTCCTAAACGACTCAACATACAGCAATGAAACTTGGTATATAGCAAGAACATCATATGCAGATGTGCATATTAACAGGGATTTTTTATTCTCAATTTTTTATGGGAGTTATGCCTCTTTGAAGTTAGAAATTGTGTGCATCTTATACTAATAGCTTGTCCAAAAAGCTTGTCTCCACTACTCTAACCTGGGCGACCCAACATAAAACATGTAACACCCGTTGGGTGGGTTGGGGGCTTTCCCCCAGAGTTGGGTTTAGTTGAGGGTGCCCTGGGAGCGTCTGGGAGGTAGCCCCTCAGCCTTATAAAATAAAAAAAACAGGGAGTTCGGGGGGTACCCTCCCCATAATAACATTGAGAAATAATTTTAAAATTTGGTCATAATGTCCTCCTGCCTAGGATAATGCTATCAACTATCGAGGCGGGCTTCTTATATTTTTAACACTAGATGTGCTTCCTGAATGACTGGCCTGTTGAACACGATAACATTATGTATAAATTCTAATATCAATATAATAGCAGTGAGTAGCTAGCATATGGAATTATCTATCTCTGGTAGTTATGCCTCTTGGAACTTAGAAATTTTGTGCTTCTTATTAGCAGGGATATTATATTCTACAATTTCTATAGCAGTTATGCCTCTCTGTCAGAATTTCAACTGAGGAATTTTTTGCCTCCTATACTAATAGGTTGTCTCTGCTACGCTTTTTTATACTACTCAACATACAGCAATGAAACCTGGTTTATAATAAGAACTTTATATGTAGATGTGCATATTCACAGGAATGTTGTATTCATA
The DNA here is from genome assembly GCA_019095985.1 of Streblospio benedicti. NCBI lineage: Eukaryota > Metazoa > Annelida > Polychaeta > Spionida > Spionidae > Streblospio > Streblospio benedicti. The sequence goes on from JAGTTF010000639.1 coordinate 54,483, forward strand.
TAACATTCCTGTTACACGACGCAGGTCCAGACATTGTTAGGTCTCGCTTGTTTCAACAAGGGGCAAAAGCCCATATCCATGATTTTTTTTTCAATAGGGTTATATTGTAGTACACCTTTTTGTAGCTTATGCAAATATCTATGGGAAGATATTACTGACGAAAATTTCAATCAGAAACTTGAAAAATTATAATTGCCCGTTTATTTTTAGCTTTATTTGGTCTGGAACATACAAGGACAAGTATTGTCAAAGTGAATTGGCAAAAGCATAGAAAGAATAATAAATATGACTATCAACCCGAGAAATTGGTGACAATCAATGTAAATTACTGTTGCCAGTAATATTAAAAAATAATTTTATTATTATCCACAACTTCAATATAATAAACTTATAATGTAACAACAAAAATACATTAAAAGGGATAGCAAAGAAAACATATTTACAATGAATCCAATGCGTGGTTAATATTATGTATTCATTATTTACAAAAGAAATTACTAGTAAGTGAGATGTTTCAGAAAAGTGTCCATAGCGTGAGCAGTTTCCATTTTTTTTTGTTTTTCAGCCCCAACCCCGCCCCTTGCCAGGACGGGCATCAAAGGGTTCCACGTAAATTTACCCCCTGGCCAGTGGGTGGATCTCAAGGGCGCTGCCATCGCCCACAATCAGCGGTGAGTGCTCATACCCTAGCCTGTCTTTTGACTAACCCTGTAGGGAAATAACGAGGTCTGAACATGCGCATATAAAGGATAGGAAAAAAACATATTTACAATGAATCCAATGCGTGGTTAATATTATGTATTCATTATTTACAAAAAAGAAATTACATAGTAAGTGGGATGTTTCAGAAAACTGTCCATAGCGTGAGCAGTTTCCATTTGTTTGGGTTTTTTATCAGCCGCAACCCCACCCCCTTGCCAGACGGGCATCAAGGGTTCAGGCTTTTTGTCAGTAAATTTACCCCTGGCCAGTGGGTAGATCTCAGGGATGCTGCCATCGCCCCAATGCGGTTAGTGCTCATACCCTAAACTGTCTTTTGACTAACCCTGTAGCAAATAACAAGGTCTAAACATGTGCATATAAAGGATAGCAAAAGAAACATATTTACAATGAATCCAATGCGTGGTTAATATTATGTATTCATTATTTACGAAAGAAATTACATAGTAAGTGGGATGTTTCAGAAAACTGTCCATAGCGTGAGCAGTTTCCATTTGTTTGGGGTTTTTTTCAGCCCCAACCCGCCCCTGCCAGACGGGCATCCAAGGGTTCCATGCATTTGTCAGTAAATTTACCCCTGGCCAGTGGGTGGATCTCAGGGACGCTGCCATTGCCCACAATCGAGCGGTGAGTGCTCGTACCCTAAACTGTCTTTTGACTAACCCTGTAGGAAATAACGAGGTCTAAACATGCGCATATAAATACAATGTTTCTTTGTTTTTGCAGGGGTCCCTGTCCGACAACATTGTGTGGTCTCAACGCCTCACTGACTTTATGATACAGTCCAACCCTACTGAGTGTATATGATTACGGCACAGCGTTTTAAAGAGGACCACCCATCTCCTGGTAAGTGCTGCTATAGTCGCTATGTAAACTCTCTCTCACCCCTCGTTAAAAAAATAGGTAGCCCCCATACTGAACCACGTCTTTTATTTTTTCCCCAATAAGGCCGCCAGGTAACTGACTGTCAGAATGAGGTCGGCCGCGGACTGTCCCGATTGTGAGGGCTCTCAGGACAGCGAAAGCCAGGGTCTTCAAGGGGCGTCTGACTGGTCGGGTGGCGTCACTGTGGGGACGGGCGCAAACCAGGGTCTTCAAGGGGAGGCCTGGCACATCGGATGATGCCGATGCCTCCATACACCGCCACAACGTCTGAGGAGATGCCGCCTCTGACGCCCAGCTCACCCACGGACATCAATGTCATCGAGGTCCTGTGACAACCCTCCCGCCCGTCTCAAGATGCAGGATGCAGTCTCTGCTCCAGCCACTCAGCACCGGACGAGGGTGTCAGCACATGAACTCCCTACCTGCCAGCCCTCGTCATGAAGGTCTTAACTCACCTTCAAATGTTGGAGGTCAGGACACGAGAATCATACAACTAGCCTGGGGCGCGGTCAATGCCATCCGCCACCAGGGCGCTGGCGCCGAACCCCTTGGACGGCGGGCAGGATGCGAACTCAGACCCTCTCCTCACCATCGACGTCGAGACATTGATGGACTTGGTGAGCCTATTTACTCTTTTCCTGTTAGACAGAGATGTAGAAACAATCGTGACACGTCGAACTAAACGCCTCTATTTTTCCCCTCCTCCGACCCAGATCTCTGCCAGATCTGAGGCTCTACCTCTCTCTCGATAAACGTCACGACCCAGAGTTGGACAATCTTCTGGAGCTGCTCTTGGAAAGCTTCGCACGTGAGTACCCTACCCAGCCCTAGCTCTAACCATCATTATTGCTGACAACTGCGAGACATTTACCTAAAACCGCAGCATTGCTTGTTCTTTTCAATGCAGGCTCTGATGTTGACAGAGCCCACCCAACGTCCAGGAGTCCTAGAGTATGTCGATCATCTCATCACGGTTCCCGATACTCAGGTGAGGGTCTGATCTCAGGTGTCTTTCTCAAATATGAGTCTGTATCTCTGGCGTATGCCATAATAATAGCCCCCTTTCTTTTTTCCAGACATCGTCATCTCTAAAGAGACCCGCCATGCCGGCGACAATGAGACAGATTGACATCAAAGACCCCGCGACACTGAGAGGCCTCCAACGATCGTGACATAGTCGAAGACGGGGGCGCCCCTCCACATATCGAGGGTTGGGGAGAGGAGGTGCGTTAGACTACCTGAGGACGTGCGTGGGGGGTACTCGTTTTAACACGACCTTACCCCTGCTCCCTTCTCTCTCTCTTCAGATGCCGACGGTCGTTTCATATGCGGTGACTGCGGGCTTCGTCTTGAGACCTACAAGGCTCTAATTGGTCCCCACAATGATCATTGCATCTTCTGTCCTCGACACATCAGCGCCAGAGAGCCGACTCCCTCGGGCTCCCCTCTGAGCGATGGTACGGACAGGCGGACGGCGATGACAACATTCTGGAGGGTCTGCCAAACTGCACCGTCATACTTTCCAGGGACGACACCATCGTTAAGACGCATTGAGTCAGAAGGTGGGCGGCAGTCCTGGCTGGCGTGACATTGCACATCAAGTTCACTCCCTCATGGGACGAGACCTCGTCTACTGGGGCGTTAGACAGACTTCACAACCTGTTTGACGCCCTAATAGGCGCTATAGGTGCCAAGATCGGGGAGCCAGACGAGAGTTGCAATTCTTTGTCACAAAATACTAGATTGCCTGGGGCAGTCAAGCACTTTATGAGGGTGTTGGGCAATGGAATGTATGGGGCACCATTGTGAAAAGATGACCAACACAATTTTGACGGAAGAAATATGTCAAGAATAGTTTTAATTATAAATTGTTTATACAACCAGAAGCAAATAAAAAAAATAATGGAAAAACGAATACACTCGGCTCCTCTTTAGTCCCTGGATAGTTCTAGATATTTCACAAGATTATAGCCAGTCCTCTACGTTGCCACGCTAACAATGACGGGTCCATTTTGTCGTCTTGGGAATATCCAACAAGTTGCTCAAGCCACGAGGTTAAACACAAGATTCCTTCCATACACTGTCTCAAGAGAAGTATCCAACAGGTCATCCAATCAATATTTCACACTATCAGTCTGTTATCCAACATCAATTTGTGTAAATCTTAGTAAATTAAGTTACTGTTATCAAACATACATAATTAAATGAATTAAGTTTTTGATATAATTAGCTATTAACTACAATTTAACTAAAAAAAATATTAGAATACAGCTGTTTGGAACCAAAATCTAAAAAGAAACGCCAATCCTGATGATTGACAGATATGTTATATTGATGAATTTGAAGTATTAAGTCACCTAAGATGTGTTGTCATTTTTAGATAAGTTAAAACGAAATACATATTATTCTACAGACATGCACTTATGTATTGGCTATAATTCCTGAACATATTAGTAGTATATACTCAAAGAGAGGCGCACTGTGGTGCAGTTGTTTTAACTCTCGGTGCATTGACCGTCCTTCAGACGTCAATCAAAACCAGGTTTAGGCCCGTCCCCCATGTGCATCACGACCAATAAAACGTTAGCTTTCCCCAGCAAGAAACGCGCCTATCTTTTCGGCTCTCAAACCCATTTTCATTAAAATGTCATCAATCGTTTATGTAACCACGGCTAAAGTACGTCACGTCAAATTTTAAACCCATTAATCAACCCTCGATGCAATGACAATAAAAATTCTCCCATTCATGTAAAATACGTGTGCAGCATTTAGCGCCGTGGTTAACCAATTTAAAACCCATTAATTAACCGGTGTAAAATGCCAGGTGAATTTAGAAAGGATAAAACCTACCATTCTTATAAAAATCTGAACAAGATACAATAACAACACGTGTTATTGACAACGGGTGATTGCCGTTGTCTTCAAAAGTGAGAAGTAACATAGTTATTTGACTAATTCATTAAATTAAGAATTGTGACTAATTCATTAAATTAAGAATTGTCATTTCATTAGATTGTGACCACTCGTGAACGAAAATTCTCTAATAACGACACAAAAGGCGTAATATACAGTGTGCAACAGCATTCATGTCTTATCGCCTTAATTACGAAAGCTTTCGCTTCTCACGAGGTGAGCCACATTCTAAGATTTAACAAACTGCACCTCAGTAAATGTCGGAACTGTGCAGTATTACCATATCGTATAAAAAAGTTGATATTTAAATCGATTAGATTTAAAGAACACAATGTCCGCGACCTGTATATATTGTAATAAAACCAATGTATCGTGGTTTGGAGACTATTACACCGATACTTTAGAATTTGTCTTAAATACACACTTCCATACAATAATCCAATATCTGATAATTTAACACTAACCGCGCTAACACACGATTTGAAATTATTTTTAAGAACAGTCAGTTCGAATAACAATAATAATATCAATGTCAAATATTATAAGGGTATAAACCCACTTAATTGAAAAACGGTATGCAGCTCCATTTAATTTTATCTACCTAAGCAACACCTTACCAACTATTGTTAGAAATTAAATCACGTTGACATAATTGTGTCTAAACAAATTAAACTTTAGTCAAATGAAGTAATAACATTCATTTTACCGTGATGAACTGGTCGTCTTACGTGTGAGACAAGATTGACAGTTTTTTTTCGCTTCGTCACATTTCGTTTAGCAACAATCTGCAGGTGTCACATTAATGTCTTTTTGATGCTATTAAGTGTAATCCAACCGTGTATACACGTGATTACACATTCGCATTCTTAAAACGATGACAATATATTAAGGTTGACATCTATTATTTTCTATTCGATTCGTCACAGTAATTTCTGACGCTAACAGATTTTTTAAACTCGATTAACTGTGATCTTTGGGAGGGATAGTCACGGGATGGCAGCTGCAATAAAATGAATACATAAAATAGATGTTTATAGAAGACGGTTTCAATGTCAATTCGCGTATAATTCAGCGGGTTTATACCCCTTATAATATTTGACATTGATATTATTATTGTTATTCGAACTGACTGTTCTTAAAAATAATTTCTAAATCGTGTGTGTTAAGGTTAGTGTTAAATTATGGGATATTGGTTTTATTTTGTGGAAGTATACAACTTCCATCACACAAATATTTGATTAATATCACTTTGATCAGTCTTGGCAAGTGACTTAACCACAGTTTTATGTTCAACTTCTCTAAATGAGATTTGTAATGTATATATTTGTTTTTACAAAAATCGGACTCTTATATTACAAAATATCGAATTGATACACCGTTTTCAAAGCTTGGTTTTATTTTCAAAAATAACAACGTAAATCCTTACAGTTTAGAAACAATTAATAAGAAGCGACTATTTCGTCGTTGAACTGTGATAGTATACAATGTCGTTTTTTAAAAACTATTTCATAACGTTCGCTCAATGTTTCCAAATTTTAATGGTTGTCTAAAAATGTCGTTCTTATGTGGTGAGTGAGTGAACTAATTATTTTTTTAAAGCGAACTACGACAATAATCGACATTTTAAGCAAATACGTTTAAATTAAACTTGTACACGCTTATCATTGATACCAATAACGTTTTAATAAAACTGTGTTTATACGAATTTGCGACTGAAAACGATGTTATATTTCTTTCAGATTTTCACACGTCTAATAACTGTACATGTTTACACGTAAGTGTAAAAAAATGGGAATAGTTGACATTGATTTTATTGTGAGATGGTGTATACAAGCCACAGAAAGCTCGTGTGTGCAACACCATGCTCACCCAAATATTAATCTAGAATGATAAATATCTTTAATACGAAGTGCACTGTTCGATCGAAATTCTCAATGTATGTATTCTTTTCCTTAAAATCGAACTCGTATATTACAAATATTGAATTAATACACTGCTTTAGCGTCAATATTTATTATTAGTTTTAAACCTTTATTACTTGTTTACTTTAAAGAACAAATGGTGTGAAAGCGAATCGTGAAGTATGCTATGATTATAGTTATAACCGCGAAAGAAAAAAAATAATTCATAACGGTTCCTCACTTCTTGTTAATTATCGCGTTGGAAAACCGCGTTTCTTAATAACGCGGTTTTGAAATTGAAGTAGTCTAATATTAATTTTGTCATAAGGTTGGTAAAAGCAAGCGTGCAAGCATTGATTTCGACTAATGTTGTAAGTTTAAAAATTAAAAGTTTTATTGCTTGTTCTGTCAAACACATTCTTTATTTGCGACTGTTATTTGACTTGTAATTTGTGATAAATATAACAAAAATATGTTTGAAAATACAATCGAAAACTCGTTAAATGGGAGTTTTTATTATATTGAGGTTACGTCAATTTATAAAAGTGATTTGGAAGTTGTGGTTCAAAGATTTTTCTGGGAACAATTACATAGTGGACATAAATCGATATCCAAAGTTTACCATTGGATTATACCTTTTTCTAAAACAAGATATAAACTTTTCATTCTTTTAAAAAACTTGCGCGGATGTGATAAAGAAAAAATATTTTGGACCATAATTATTAACACTGAGAAAGAATATAAACCTCCAAGTTTTAGAAAACCGAAGCTTGTTACAGACGCGAAATCGAAGATAATTGAGTTGTGTGAAAAATATCCCAATCAATTACAGATTTTGAAGCAAGATGAAAATTGTAAGATGTCTTTTGTCATCGAACCCTGGTCAGGAAACGAGTGCAGTTGAGAATTTACAATCGACTCAGTACATCTTAACAATTATGCTCATTTCTGGACTAGATTGTATCGTTTCGACTCTAGACTCTAGAAGTAGCTAACTCGCTATAAAATTTGTAGTTGAATTGTGAAGATGTATTTTTTTGTATTCCTATTTATCAGTTGTTATTTTGCAAAAAACTATTGGATATTTAACCTTATCGTTTTGCAATCAAGATTGTCAGTGTGTAAAAGACAGTGTATATTGTTATAATTTACCTCCGTTATCAGAAATTTATTATTCTACATCTACACATTTAACAAACTTGTATATTCTTAACGAAGGTGATATTGAAGTATATTTCTCACATAAATCTGTATTTAATCAATTGTTTCAAAAAATTCATTTACCAATAAAAGTAGAAAAACTGTTATATTGACAACTATTGGATATACAGCAACCGTTATACCAACTTTTAACAATTTTACATTTGTGTCGTCAAAAGCGACGTCAAATTTTGAAACAATTATTTATAAAACTTATTTTATATCCACGTTAACGGTTTTATGTTTGATTACTTTGATTTTTGTGTCAGGATTTATAATTAAAAAGTGTGTGAGTCAAACACGGTCTAGTCGACAGGAACGGGAATTAAGTGTGGACAATTTTCGTCAAAATGACGTTGAATTGAATGAAGTCCGCACAATTTAAGGTAAAAGCGATTCTATAAGTATAATTGAAATGCTATTGTATACAGTATAAAGCCTTTATAGCGTTATTCATAATCCTACTAGGAATGATCGTTTTTGTGTAAGTATTAACACAACAAATGTGAATTAATTTTCAATTAAAAAAATGATTTTATTCAACGTTTATAATCACAATTTGGTTCATTTTTTCTACCATTCACAAGGAAATTCGTCAACAAGTTCCGATTTTATTTTTTCAATGTAATGATTCGTAATTATTGTGTAGATATCAAATGGTGATTTAGACACAACACAATTTTTGGAACATTCTGACACTAGTTCACAAATGAATTTCAGGATAAAAGTTTGTTCGCATAGTTTCACGTTTTTTACTGCTTTATCAAAACAAATCCTTGGACATGTTTGACAATCGTGACCGAGTTGGTTCTCTGTTCCATTACCACAACCTTCACAATGATCGTATAATCCACTTTCACCCTTTTCCTTCAACATTGATTTCATAACACGTCTTCCTACAGCAAGTTCCTCAGTCAAAATTTTTGAATTCAGATCATTAAACATTTCTGTAGTTAAAGCAAATAGTTCTTTTCCTTGTTCATCCCAGAAATTCAAAGTAGCTTCAGTTAAACGTTTTTCATCTCGAGTAATTGTTATAAATATTTTACTGTCGATAGACCATATATCCGAACTATTTATTGATAAATTCTGTTTAATACTCACAATAAGACTACAAAATGATTCCCATTCATTAACTGTTAATTCAAATGACTCAAAATTATTGTTCATTATAACACCTGTAGTAGTGTATTTTAGTGATACAGCCATCTCGACAAATGCTTACGTCGATGTGAATTTGACAGTTTGTGAATATATAAGCTCTGTATAGCCTTTATCATCATGTTCGCTTTCAAGATTTAAACTTGCGTTAACATCAATTTGGAGAAAAGAGCTCGTTGTGAAATACTTTTTAAAAACTGAAATTATAACTATCGTAATTCAGTGACGGAATAACCACTTCGTATTAGTTGTTTTAGAATGTAAACATTTTACATAGTTTTAAAAAAATAAAACAGAGTTCTAAAAACAGTGTATTAATACGATATTTGTAGTATAAGAGATCGAATTAATGAAACAAATATATATGTATATATGACGAATTACGTAACAAGCGCTTTTCATGTAAGAAAACGACAAAGTTTGATTCCTATAAGTTACATTTTTAATGACGAATAAATTTTCGTCGACTACATTGCGTGATTATATGTCAATCGTTTCTTAAATTGTATCAGTTCGCAGATACTAACGATTGTTAAGAACAAATTCGGCTTAGCGTTATTTTCTTTTTTCAAACTCGATTCATAACGCTAATTGTCAATTATTAAAACCTGATGATATTTGATTCATTAATTATAATATCGTAATTGTAGTTACTACATCTTATCTATAATTTAACTGAACTCGACAAATTTGTTATAACAGTCGAAATTATGCTAATGCGTTTGAGTCGTCTTCCATGACTCACAAATATTGAGCACAAATATGGTCATTCAAAGCTGTGCTTGCTTTTAGTCACACAAATCTTGCTCGCATTAGCTAGGATAGTCGTGAAGTGAAAGAGGATAAGATGAAGAAATTGACATTTTTGTTACTTACGACCACATTTATAATTACACAATATCGAAGTGTTCGCTGTTATTCCACATTTGATCTATGTGAATTGGAATGTAATTGTATATATGCAAAAGTTTATTGTTATAAATTACCTCCACTAAATATTATTTATAACTCTGTGCAAACTAGATTACAAACACTGTTTATATTAAATTACGATGACGTCGCAATATATTTAGCTAATAAAGTTGTATTCGATTCTTTATTTGAAGAAATATTTTTACCATTCGAAATTGTAACTTCTAAAGAGGAAGTCATTGGTGATGAGAACAATAATAAAAATAAAAATAAAAACAAAAATAAAAAATGGATAGTATCAAAACGAGAAGTAATTCAGATTTGAGTTTGAAAGAAGAGAAATCCATTCAGTCATTTAACATCGATTTGGATGTAAAGTGGATTTAGATCCTAATATATAAAACATTGCGATTTAAGATATTGATGTGATCATTGTTTGTACTCTACAGACAGTAAAAAAAAGACTCTAATCACTTATTACACTGTCAAGAAGAGAATGACAATATTTCTCAGCGTGAAAATGGTGAACTCACAGGATTTAACTAGTGATTCAGATTTCAACCTTGTAAAACTCGATCTAGAGCGGAAATGGACAATATAATGGAAGATTTGACAACTTATGTTAAAGCGCGATTTTGACCAATAATGAACGAGATGTATAAATTATGTATGTGAAATAAAAGAAAAACGATATTGTCAGCTTTTAAATATT
>JAGTTF010000641.1:0-12960 GCA_019095985.1 Streblospio benedicti
TTATATTGGTGCATTTAATTCATTTTGTTAATTTGTTTGTCTTTTTTTGCAACATGTTTATAATATTTATTTTTTAAATTAGTAGTATATTTTTGAAAATGACTATATAAACATTGTTTTATAAGGATAATCATTGATGGATTTTTCTAATATCAGATACAGCTAGACAGCCGAGCAATCTGTGAATGAACGTTCATCCGATAATGTGATTTAAAGACTTATCATTCAGACAGCATCGAAATTTTACATAATGTAATGTATTTGACACCAACATCAATGTAGATGTTCAATATATCTTCAGTGTAACAATTTAAAAAATGTTTCAAACCACATTATCAATAATAACGTTCATTCATGGTTTTCCGTTCGTTTGTCTAAGTCTACCATCTACAATCTGTACTACTATTACCATGCTCAAGCAAAACACGGTCGTGGTGAGGTGTTGTTTTGTTAAACATGTTAAAAACTGTTTTTCTGCTATTAAAAAATATATTTGGAAACACAGTACACTTTTGTTCTTATTTTTTTTAAATTTATAAAATGTATTCTCATGTTGGGATGCATTATTGTTAATTTTCTGCTATGAATTTCTCGAATTACCACTCAAATGAATAAATATGACACATAAATTAGTCTCCGTCGGAGATAGGCCGCTAGTTTAAATTACCACACAGATGTTTGGTGATAATTGGTAACATGATTTTTTGTATTAAGAGTGGACAAAAAATCAGTATGTTTTATTGATTTGTTGCATAAACAGGAACAAGGCTATGAGACATGTTTCCTTAACAGTGTCTTTTCTGGAAGTGGGTGACACCATGAAATAATAATAATGCTCTTTTTCTGAAAATATCTCCAGGACTTGGCAGGACTGTGGACTCTACTATAGGTCAGCCCTAGCAGGCCATATTATTTTATTGTAACAACTAAAAGGTGTTTAACAAAACATTTCAGCTTTGTCATGGCTGTTACCAGTGTCACAATGAGATCAATGTGCCAGCCACGCATATACATTTGAAACTATTGGACTTCATCATTGCAGCTTCCCCATTTAAGCAATTAACAGGGAAGCATTCATCAATCAATCTACATCATGCACAAAGAACACAAATTATTATTACATGTGCCAGTACTTTGACCAATCTGCATAATGGATAATGACGCATTTTTGAATGATACAAGATGATACCTGATTCACAATGTGTTCCATTGCCCTTCTGCACACTTACACAAAAACATATCCAGTTTATCCATCACAAGTGCCACCATAATGGCACAGGTCAGACAAACATTCTTGAATTTCTAAAAACATAATAGTGAATTATATTGAAATATTTAGATCTCTTCTTTGTTGGATTTACCAATATGCAACCAGTTCAATTTGAGAAAGGTTTTTATTGGGAACGACATGTACTCTTTCCAATCTATGAGGGCATTTTGTATGGTTTTCATGCATGTGAATTGACTTCACATGTGTGCCATTTTAGCAGAGTATTTAGTCATGCACCGGCGGCGGTCATTGACAGCTTAGAAAAATGACCCTCGTAACGGCGGAAACTGACCTCCCACACCACAATAAGGGGGGGTGGAGTGGAGGGTTCAACACGTAATGATATTATGTGTGTGTATGAAATCTACCTCGCAAGGGGGTATTGGTTAGAATTACAGTTTTTGTGCTTGGGTGGGGGTTATATAGATTTTGCATCCTGTGACTCTACCTTTGGATATAATATGAAAAAAAAACAGGGGTCATCCTTACAGAATAGATAGATACTCTACTGCGTCTCAATTTCAAATGGCCAAATCCTGCAGGTCTTTAACTACAGCACATTGCACAGTCAAATGATCCAACTCCCTCAGACATCCATCACTTGCCTCGCCGTCGGCCCTTGCTACAATCACAACAAAGCTAAAACTACAATGGGCAGGTTAAACAACAAAGTACACCACACCAATCCATATAAGTGCATAAATAAGCACACTAATTAACGTAAATTACAGTTCAATAATGCAATACTACTACTATACACACCAATACATAAGTCACAGTTTACACAAAACAACATATATTATCAAATAGCAGAGTTCACATAACCTGAACGCAAAATATTATATCAAAAAATAAAAGTTAAGTATTTCCCTTTTTAGCGTCTAACGTCCCTTCTTCCTCCTCCGTACATCAAGAAATCATCATATAAAACAGGTTTCTTTTTAAGCCGTCCAGAACGTCTGGGTTCAGTTTGAGTATGTTCTTTGCCTGCACCGGGAGGTGAACCCTCAATTGCTTTACTGTGTTCTACGTCAGGTGCACTTTGGGGAGTTTTATGATGACTTTCATAGAAACTGGAGTCACTATAGTCACAATGGCTGTCAATATACGGTGCGGTCAACTCAGCTGGGATACTAGGTAGGCTGTTTTCCGGGTCATCAGGAACACTGAAGGGAATCTCTTCATCCTCATCATCACTTATACATTCTCGAGACGGGTCATTTGAATTGGAGTAAGACAGAACAGTGGGTTGAATTGCATAACAATCCTGAAGTCTCACCTTATATGACTGTGCACGTAGTTGAACACCCACAAACTTTTTCACAAAACACCACTCATTATCCTGAATTCGAATGATGATATACCTATCACGTGCACGCACCTTGCTCTTATCTGACTTAAGATACACAAGATCACCAACACAGAGGCTTTGTGGGCTTGCCTGGAATCCCTTAGGATTTTTTGCCTTTAAACTGTGGGGATGATTAGCCAAGCGTTGCTCGTGCTGAGTCATAATCATTTCTTGATCATCTACAGGAATCTGTTGATTTGTGAATTGATCTCGCTTGTACCATTTCTCTCTTGCAGAGAGACCACCAAATCGTATCCTTTCATTCAACCTAGCGGTAGCAATAGCAAGTGTGCTAGAAGATACGGCACCACCACTGGGGTTTTGTTTCAACAATTCTATCTCCAACTCTTGAACTGCCTTTTCGGCCACTGGATTTTTATTTACATTTTTCACCTCTCCAACTCTCTATGGTGATATTGTGAGAGGAAAGAGAGCACTGTGCTTTAGAGCTCGTAACCCGGATGCTCCATCCACGCGGACTACTGCTTTAGGTCCATCTAACGGTATCATATTGGCAGATACGCAAACAAGGGCCTGACAGAGTGACTCTTGCCGTTCATTATCAATGATGCAAGTGGTAGTGAATGAAGTGACACTTTCACGTAAGATGAAGATCAATTGGCGGTTTTGTTTCATTACATCAGCAGAAAATAGGATGCCCGGTACTGCTGGTGGCTCACTCGTAGACATTTTGGTTAGTGGTTGAGGCATAGACTTCAGAGATGTACACGTGTGGCATGAGTCTGTCACAACGGAGATGGCATTGTCAATATCTAAAGCATAAAACTGTCGAGTGACGACTAATTTCAATTGGTGCTTCGTGGGATGGTCTAACTTTATATGTAAAGCTGTAAGAAATCCATGGAGCACAGCTCGAGGAATGATAATGAGCTCCCTAGATGGAAACAAGGGCTCGATTTTTCTTGACAATGAGCATACCATCAACTGCAATGCTGGCTACACCAAGATACCGTTTCACATCTTTGATATTGGTCATTTTTTGAGGGCCTGGTGCCTTGCTTGAGGTGTGCGTGAACTCTACGAAGGTCATTGCATTCCGACTGAGTACTGAGCCAAGCACTGCGACTCGAAAATGGAACCCTGGAGATATTATTGATGATATCCTGAACTGAGGTTTTCATAACGGTACACTGTTCCATTTTGCTTATGAAGGAACAAATCTGACACATTGGGTCAAGACAGTCAGGTGCGTTTCTGCTTGCAAAATCACTTGGAATATTTGCCGTACCAGTCAGGTGTTGGAGAGATATCTGGTATCTGCTCACAATGGTAAGAAAAGATGTAATCCTTGGACTTGCACTGAACTCTCCCCGATACAACTTCTCAATAGCCTGAACGCACGGTTTGCTGTCCGTCAGTACACAAGTTTTGTGTTTGCTCTGAATAATATACGGGCTGAAGTGTTTCACTGCGGCAGCAATTCCTAAAGCTTCAACCTCACAAGGTAACCAATTAACCTGATGCTTACGAAGTTTGCTGCTGAAGAACCCTGCCAGACGTGGTTTATTGTTCCTTGTAACATAGAGCGTAGCACCTATACCATGTTTTTTTTACTGAGCCATCAGTTACAATCCATAGGTGATCTGAAGCTGTTGGTAACACAATGGATTTATTAGTCATTAGAGCCCTTTGAGCCTCTTTGAATTTACGGTTCAGTTCATCATCCCATTTCACTTTTTCATTGGATTGCATGCCACTAATGGCTTCATCTAGAGGTGCTATCCATGTAGCACAACCTTTGAGTACCCGTCCTAGGACTTTATAAGCTCCAATAAATGAGCGCATTCCTCTTACAGACTCTGGTGGTTGTGCTGCAACCAGGGAAAATTTTGTGTGGGCTGGCTTGAATTGATCCCATCGACCAGATCCAACCCAAGATTGTTGTAGATTTCGGGCATATTAAGTTTTATAGAATCGCATGTTGCATTTGTGCAACCTCTCTATAACCTCTGACCAGTTACAGTTCCTCAATGGTGTTTCCCCCACAGAACAGGGTCTGCTAGTTTACAGTATGCCATTTTGGATACAATCTCCTAAAATGCAGTGACAAGTGCAGTTTTCACTCCAGTTGCCCCATAGGTTTGTTGACAATACCTTTGGGGTTAAGGTACTCTACGTTTACCCCAAGTTGGCTTTAAAAATTGTTTATTTAACTAACTTGTCAAATATATACTTGTAATTCCACAGTTTAAATTAGAATCCTTAAGATAGAATCCACGTCCGGCATGGTGAGGGTTGGGGTTTACATAGCGACCTACATCTGCAAATGCAGTGACAACACTTTTCCCCCAGTTGGCATAGGTTTGTTGACAAGAAATGTGGGGTTAAGGTACTCTACGTTTACCCCAATGTCCCTGTTTTAAAGAAGATTTACCTTCTAACTTGTCAATATATTTTAATTCCAAAGTTGTCACGGTTATACTGAGGCACTCTACCTTTGCGTTGTGTTTACTGGTCCCATATTCTACAGCTTTGAACGGACCACAAGCTCCATTTACCCAGGAAGATCTGGCTTGAACAGATCATCATACTGCATAAGAACATCTCTAAAAGCAGCCAATTGTTGGACTAATATCATCTGGGTCTATTTTGACTGTGTTACTATATGGACCAAGGGCCGATTCACTTGTTGAGGCAGATTGTTTTCTTTGTGGGATAGAATTGAAACAAGTCGGACCATCACACATGCTCGTGTTTCTTGATGTGCTGAGGTTCGTTAGATTGATTCACGATTCTCACTTTCCCATTACAGACTCCACAAACATGGGGAGGCCAATCGGACGAAGAGGATACACTAGACCCATTATCACCACGTGGTTCCAATGCTACTTAAGAATCACTGTTGAACATATGCGAGATAACTTGTTCAAATATATCTTGTCAATTCAGATAGTGTAAGTCTTGGTGAACGTAATACTTCGACGAAAGTTCTCCGTATTGACGATCGAGCTAGAGATGGTTCGTGGGGTTTGTATTCAATGACCTCATCATTACCAATAGTGATCTGACACTTGGACGGTCGCACAGCAATGTCGTTGCTTATCATAAATGGTGTTCCAGCCAGTATTTCTGCCTCGAGATCTTCAACAACTAGAGCTTCCAACTGTAAATCGTGACCATTTCTATCTAACATTGCATGAACCTCACCTACAATTGCTAATGGCGTCAAACCATCTGCTTGAAGAGCTTGTTGTGAACTTCTTTGAATATTCAGACCCATCATCCGGGCAACAGAGCCTCTGATCATACTTGACTCTGCTCCAGTATCGAGTGTTACACGGACTGAATGATCTTTAAAGAAAGCTTTGAAGAATGGTGATCGTTTGATATTGACTTTTTTTATGGATATCATGTCAATTTTGTGGTGTGATTCATGTTCTTCATCATCAGACTCTTCATGGTTATCGGTCTCAGGTAGATCCCAAAGAGACGATGAGAGCTCAGTCATTTGACGTACTTTCGACATGAACTTGCGATCTGAATCTGGTAAGTAAGGGCATGAACTCAAATAATGATTTTTAGGTCTCTTGGCCTCTGTACAAATTGGGCATGATTTGTTTGTTGACTTTTGATTGGACCTCGGTGAGACGTTTTTTAGGAATAATGTTTATATTCATTGCTTTGTGGTTTGGTGCTAGTGCGCATTACCTTAACTTCATCTGCGTAGTGTAACTCATCTAAGAGAGAAAATCATGGCAAGAGATATTTTGTTCTTAATAGATGCTAATGTTTTGGTTCTCAGGGTAGTTCCATACTTTTGCTTTATTAGTCGGGGCAAACCAGGGTGAATGAGTTTCAACCACATCATCACTATTATGTTTTCCATTGTGGGGGTCAATTCTTCATCTACCATGAAGGTTTGGTCGTGGTGGGTAATCCCCCATCCTTTATCAGAAGATTGTCTTCAATAAACCCCAACAATTTTTTATATAATGGTTCGACCCTGTCACCTGATTTGTGTGTGATACCGTCAAGGTCAAGGAAATGACCCCCAGTACGTTGGATCCCATAATGGAGTCTTATTTTCTGCCAAACATCCTCTTAAAGATGTTGATTTTTTCGCAATTGTTGCTCTTGATATAACAGAACAATAGTTTGCAATTTGACCAAGCATAATTTCAAGATTGGTAGCTTTTTGTGCAGCTGTTAGGCCCACAGGAGGATCATCAGCAACGCCAGCATCATTAGTGAAACCACGTAGGGTGTTTGAGGCAGTTTTTTCCAACCATTTACAATTATCAGCTAGGTATGGAGTGAAATGTTTATCAGACTTGTAAGGTTAAATACTAAATTTCCTTTCCATGCTTCGAAGGAAGATACGGTTTCTTCTTCACCTAATGGCCAAGGTTTGGGAAAACGTAGATGTGTCGCCATGATAGATATAGGTTAATAACGAACTCTGCTGGCCTATTGCCAAAAATGAAATCAATACATCCAACGCATCATGATGGGCGCCTCCTACACACTAGCTATGCCCACTTCAACGTCTTCTCGATGGGTAGGGTGGTGGTAACGGGGGGGGGTGTAATGTCAGATGTTCTCCTACGTTGATAGATATATCCCTGTCATAAGAGAGACATGCACCATCACAACACCCAACCGATGGAGGCTTACCTGGAAGCAATTTACCACGACACTGCCAACTCAGCGTCGTACGGTCACATAAATAATCTATGTGATGCCTCCAGAACTGTGGGGTATGACACATAAGACAGGGACATTAAAAAGTGGGCAGCCAAGAATGAGGTTTAGTCAATGACCTAACCATTGAGACGCTACTATAAAAAGACAATGCATCCACTACCTGGGTCTTGACCTCTCAATACCATAACCCCTAGAGAGGTTGCCAGTGCGTTTGAAACGAGACAATCATCGAGGAGGGGCTAACTCCCCGGTACAGCATACGCACCACCATCCACGCCGCACACACCTAGTGATTCATCAAAACCGTACGCACAAGGATGTACAGAGCCTTATATTCCTCAACACACAGAAGCACGATATCCTTGATAACCCTATAGCCTCCTAAAAGGCAATGAAGCACAGGATGACAGGCTATTCTCCCCAGGACATCACCCCTGCAAATGAGGGACCGGTAGCCATTAACCAAGCAAATATATGGATTAAGCTTCAGAAACCCTCTCATAAAAGCCCCGGGAGATGTGAGAAGCGCTAATATCGGTAAAAACGTGATGACATTGTCCATGTGGGTGCCCTACATAAAGCATTTGAATGTCAATATGATCAGAAATTTAGCGGCGAGCTTTTTAAAATGGCACAGTCTTACAAGAAGGGGTCTAAGCTCATGCACAAGCTAAATGATTTGGATGGGAACCCTATCAAGGTGGCCTTTTAGGAGGAGCTAACTGCCATGGTACCTCCTCTCCAGACGGGTTATTTAAAAGTTGACAAGGTCATAATGACTCGAGATCACAATCGCAACAAGGAAGCCTACCTTTTGTGGCTGAATTATCCAAAACAAAAATTATAACCCTTGGATCCCCTACGACCAGAGCAAAGACCTGTGAGATGTATATTTTCGCAGAGACGGAGTCCCACACACCAGTGGAGCTGCCCATACCCCTGCCGAAACCCCGGCATGGGCACGTGGTACCTCCCACTACTGGAGACAACACTGTATTCATATAAGCGCCGACTGGGTGGGCACAGCCATCCTAAACAGACGCTGCATGAGACTCTTGAGAATCGTTGACATTAACTCTTGCTCAAGCAAAAAAGCAAACCTCCTACAAGGACCACGTGGAATACGCCAACCCCTAACTCATTAAAGTGCAACAGCCAGTTCTCAATACCATAATCTCACCCTAACCTCCCCTGACGCCAATGACCTATTCTCTATCACCAGATTCTTATGATAGGCTATGAAGCCGCCCCACAGTCAAGCAAAGGCCCGAACATTAGCGCCACATGGCGGAGGAGGGCTCGAGGGTGGGTAAAGAGGTGTATATTCTGAAAAGTAGACTGGACACTGGCAAGAAGACATAGGTTTCCATAAAGCAGTGACCCAGTCGGCCACGGTACTAGAGCAAACGAAAAGACGCTTTTGCCAAGCAGAAAAGCCAACAAATAGAAGGCTCAGCCCAAGGCGATAGGTCTCGGAATCAGTGAAGACAATATATTCGCCTGATAATTTCTGACCTCCACGTCACCAACGCCCATGACGAGTGCCTCTCTCACTTTGTGTGGTCCAGTGGTTGACGACAGGTCCTGTGGGGGGTGCGTCTCAGAGCTGCTGTGAGCAATATGGTTTCCAGTTCGCGGTTTGGTCTGCGTTACAAGACATTGACCATCTGTGAGTCGAGCGTGGGAGGATCCAGGTAGCTGATTGGCAGGCGAGCCTCCAGCAGTGCACGTGATGGGAATTTCAGGGTCAGCCCTGACAGCAGGCGTGCGTGTGGCAAGGTCCATCAGCGCAGTGGGATTCCCAATCGGTGGGGTGGCAGTAGTGGCTGCAAATGGCGGAGCAGAAGCCCACTGCGTGACATGGTAAAAAGCTGAGGTCCACAGTGGAGGAATATGTGGCGTGTGTTCTAAGTTCCTGAGAGAGTATAGCTAGTCATAAGTGGAAATGCGGTTTATGTAACGTGTCTTGATATATACATTAAATTTAAAATCCTCGTGTATGTGGGTGATAGTGTGACAATATTTAGTGGGTAGTAGTATGCACTATGTATATAGGTAAAATATATGATTGAATGAATATAAGATTAGGTATAATAACTAGCATCAAATAAACTATGTCCCTTGTGTATACATGTACGATTTTGTTGTGTTGTTCAGGCAGCGGATAGATTAGATATCATTTGCTGTGGCGTACTCACTTCTTATATTGCTGTAGTAATTTTGGCAACTTATTTTGATGAGCAGACATTTGTAGTAGTTGATTTTTGCCGCAATATGCTGAAGGGGTGTGAATATTTTTTATGGATCTATGGAAGCTTTTTTGGCAAGGCAGTCTATTCCCAGTTCCAGTTGAAGGTCACTTTACCAATCTAGATTGATAAGGTGTAGCTGGCGATTTTAGACAGGTCTGCAATTCTGGCGGCGTTAGCTGGCTGCTGGGTGGTGCACAGCAAATGACGTTGAGGTTCTGTACTTGAATCGGACACCCGCTGGGCTGAGAGTGGCCTGTGGCGTAACTTGTCACTGCAATCGTCGGCTTTTGATTGCGATCGTTGGCGTGTTGCCGGCTGACGGATGCTGCTCTTTTGTGCCTTGTGTAGACTGGCATCTGCTGGGCTGCTGGCGTCATCTGCCTACTTTGTGGCTTTCTGTCTGAAGTATATCAGACTGCTGGTGCGGGGATTTGCTGTCTGCTATTGGTGAGATTGGACGCCTGGTGGCGTCTGGGCACCTGTTTATTGGCGTCGCGTTTCGTAGTAGATGATAGTAGGAGAGCTTGCTTTAATGTGGGTTTATTTAGGAGACTATTATATGGTCAGAAGAACAGCTTACCTTGCATAACTGTAGTGATGATTTTGGATGGAGGTTGCTATTCCAGTTGACTCATCACTGGTGAATGCCGGCCGGATGTGATGGCGACACTCGGGCGTGGCTCTGGTTAGATGCACAATGTGATGCTGCTGCTTCTTTGTCCCACGGGAGATGAGAAGTCAAGTCTCCTGTGGCCTGCACAAGTCGACGGCGTCGCTGTTGTGATTATCGTCTGCTGTCATCTTTTCGGGCGTGGCTCTGGGTAGACGCACGATGTGATTATGCTGTTTCTTTGTTCCACGGGAGATGAGAAATGAAGTCTCCTGTGGCCTGCACGAGTCGGCGGTGTTGCTGTTGTGATTATCGTCTGCTGTGACGGTTAAATACGATCTGCAAATAGAGATGAATGAGATGAAAGGTCGTTACAATCCCTACATCTCCTCCATTGTGGAACTGATAACGACACGTCCATATGGTTGCAGGTTTATTCCATCTCTGATCCGTCGTGGCATCCCTCGGCTCTCAGCTAGGGACTGTGAACCCTTTAGACTCTAGCTCTCGCTGTGCTCATGCAGTGTGGCCCCGGTGACTCATTGAATGTCAATGGATTGAGGGAGCATGTGTTTTGTAAACCAATGCCAAAGGATATACAAAAAAAATGGAGTTTACTCATTTCTGAATCCTACCACAGTAATAATGTATAGATATCCAGAATCTATGTTTTTCAGCCTATATGTAGAGACATACAATACAAATCTTCGACCATTATGATACCTTTGTTATTTATATGTTTATTTTTTACTACAGGAGTTTTCCTGGTAAAGTTGTACTGCAGAAAAATGATTTTATAGCGTACTCTACGTAATTTACGTTCGATTTATGTTTAACACATGAATGCATGAATCCATTGAAGACCATCTCCACATGGTAAAACGTATTATCTTGTTCTCATTGCTTATTCAGGGATAATTATATTTAGTGTTTGTAAATGTACCAAACATGGATTAATTGCCTATAATCCCCATTAATCACATTAAAAAATTTCCTTTGCATTAGATGACAAAATCAGCGCTCCCTGCAATGGCTAGACTAGAAAAACGTGCACCTAACGAAATGTAAACAAACATCGCCATGATGGTTTGTGAAATATTGTCGATTCAGAAATGTTTTCTCCTTACATGAGGTTGTGAGAAACCTTTGGTTATGTAGGTTGTAGGAGCATATTAGTTTGCAATATATAGTTTTAGCAGGAATAGCAATGGATGGTGGATGTTGGACATGTAAAGCAAAAACACAATATTTCTTGCATACCGAAATATATGTGAATGACCAATATCTCCAGATTACAGAAAAAATGCATCACATTTTCAATTATTATTTATTATTGATGCAGAATGGTAAATTATCATTTTTACTCACCTTACTAGACATTGGCATTAATACAGGAATATCATGAATTACACGATTGAATCTACTTGTCTACAGATGGGGTTCATAAGTACATCGAGGATCTCTTGCAGTGCGTCTACTAGGAGAAAAGTTTACAGCATTACAATAAAAACAATCTATGGAAATCACTGCACACCACACATGGATTGGAGAGGCTTTCCATCCTGGTTTGACGCAGCCATGCTGTTAAATGCGAACTTTCTTGGCTTCAAGTCTGGCGGGAGGAGGACTGAGCATTGACCTGAGACTGTCCGTATATGGGGTCTGAAGCCCATCTGCCTCTTGGCAAACAAACTCCACTAATGTCTGGAATGTGGGGATAACTGTCTTTGTCGTGCTTTTGCTCCATAGTCAGGCGTCTCCATCGGTTCCTGATGTGCGGCGGCATACACTACGATGTCGGCGATTCTCATCTGGTTCTCCACCTCAGAAAGCTTATTCATTTTGTAGAGTGCAATGTGGGCATTGAGCAGATCATTAGAAGCTGCATCAGCTCCTTAGCTCTTTTCACTGGCTTTTTGCTCAATGATACTCTCTATCACTTTCTTAGCAATCAAATGAGGGTTTCCAAACCTACTGAGGGAGGATCTTGCGCGCTTCATTCCCACCAATGATTGAGCAGGAACGGTTGGCCTTCTTGGCAGCTCCATCAGTGAACTGCAGCAATCTTGATAATCGGCAGATTCACATATGCTATGCTGTGAAAGATGGACGATGGAGATACTTCATTTGACTTCACCCCCATCAATGGCTTGTCTTCTTGATGCGTCCAGTACTTGGTAGATGTTAGACATTCTATGTCAGAGTCCTGCACATCATACAAATACATTTCACTAGCTTCAATCTTTTCAGCTGTCGTGAGCTCATCATGAAAATCAGTATGAGCTGCTTCAAAGTCTTTGAACTTATCCTTCAACTGTGCTATCAATCCCTACAACACTGTTCTTATCCTCTTCAGCAATATACCTGTGAATACTGTTCACAATTGTGGTCACAGAAGCCTTGGCTTCTAGCACGCTTTGTCTTCTTATCCATGATGAAATGACTAACTTGGCGGATTGTTGATACGATGATGCTTTATGTACTGTGAGGCGGCATAAGTGATAGGTAATGACAACTCGCGGATAACTTTTGTTCACTGTTTATTCAACACAGACAAACATGCATGTAAAATCTACAAATATACAAACTAGATAGAGACCCCCCGCCCTCAAAGTTTAGCAACGAATATTTATTCCGCCCTCAGTTCCCTTTAATTAAGACTCTCAATTTCAATTAGAATTATATGTAGAGGACATTTTCCATAAGGTGAAAAGAAACTTCATCAGGCATAACCAAATTTCTAGACAAATAAATCCATAATCCTACTGGTCTACGTGCACCATTAGGAAAATACAATTTAAGAATACAAAGT
>JAGTTF010000642.1:0-13066 GCA_019095985.1 Streblospio benedicti
TGATAGAGCTGGGCATGACGCTCATAGTCCTTAGCAGTATCATTGAGCTCAAACAACAGGTGGTTTTTCTCGTCATCATCAAGCATTTCCCATTGCGCTAGGGGCAATTGTTCGATTTCCGCTTGCGGCTTATCGGCTATCACCTCAGCCAAATACTCAAGAGTTCGGCAAACATGACGAGCCAATTGTTCAATATGCCCACCACTGAATATAGACAGGTCATAAACCCAGCTAAATTCGATCCCCTGCTCGCAATGTTGCGCCGTAATATCAAATCAAAATTTGGCAGAAGCTGCGATGGCAACCTGACCTCACTGAGCCGCGAATCCCCCAACTCAAATGCTGATTGAAGCTGAGTTTAAGACTAAAGAGGATCGAAACAGGGGGCTGATCTGACGCGAGCCTGCAGTTTGAAATGCTCTACCAGTTTTTCGAAGGCAATTCCTGATGAACCAAGGCGTCAGTATTGGTCTGACGCGCAGTGTAAAGGGAAGTCGCTCAACAACGTCTTAGCGGTATCGACCCTCAATACCAAGGTATTGGCAAAAATCCGACAACAGGCCTCAGTTGCGGCCTGACACGGCAAGCCACAGGCGTACCAACAACAATATCCTGCTCACCGCTGTGGCAACACCAGCGACAACGCCGCGTGCAACAGCATAAACAAGGTCATCTGCTGCGCTTGCGCAAACTGTTCTAAACGCGCGACAGTCTTTGCCGACAAGCGACTATAGACAACTTCGCTTGATATTCTTTCACTGTCGGGCGCACATGATCCAGCGGCAAATTGTGTTGCAACGGTAACTCAGCCAAGGTTTTTAGACCAATAGGCCAGCTGTTGTTGCAATACTGGGCCGACCATGCGTTCGCGTTGCCGGTGGGCATAGTCTACATATTCAATCGGCAAAGGTGCCAATGCTATCTCTTGCGCTTTTAAGGCGGCGGCATAAAATTGCTGCAACTCATCAAGTAGAATTTCGACAGACCAGCCATCGGCGCAGATATGATGCATGTTCAATAGGGCGATCGGACAACGGATCGCTGCGCGATATAGCAAGCACGGATCAACAACTCATAGGTGAGATCAAATGGTTTAATCACTTCATTATGAGTCAGCGCTGCGGTCGCTTCAAGCTGCTGTTGCTGAGGCTCGGTCGTTAGGTCAATGAGCTGTAGCGGCACTTTTTTCCGCTTGGTTCATCCTTACCGTGGTCACGCCTTTGAACTCAACAAAATTACTGCGAAGTACGCTGTGGCGCAGCAATAGCTGGTTTAATACCAGTTGTAACACATCGACAGCCAAACCCATTTCGACATCCAGTGCCAGCGGCATATTGTAATGAGCACTTTGCCCTTCAAGGCGGTCGATAAACCACAAACGCTGCTGCGCAAACGATAAAGCAGTGGCCCGGCTCTGTCTATTTTTTCTCAATGGGCTGCAAGCTCTGAATATGGTCGGCGCTGTCGATATACTGTGCCAACTGGGCTGGCGTGTTATGGGCAAAAATATCACTGATCGCCATATCAACATGAAACTGTTCAGCGATATCGACGCACAACTGTACCGCGTCTAACGAATGCCCGCAATTGAAAAGAAATTGCTGTCACTGTCAATGGCATTTGCGCCCAACGACAAGCGCTCGCGCCACAGCGTGCCAATTTTTGTTGGTGCCGTCGGCCAAAGGCTTTTGTCGCTGCCCTTGCTGCTCGCCCAAATGGCGCAGCAGTGACTTTTTATCGACTTTACCATTGGGCGTCAACGGCCGCTGGTCAACAAACAATAAATTGTTAGGCACCATAAACGGCGGCAGTACCTTTGCCAAAAGCTTGACTGAGGACATTGGCATCGCGCCAATCCTGTTGTGCTATTACAAATGCCACCAAGCGCTCAGGGTGTTGATCGCAAAGCGTCAATCAAAGGTGCTGTAAGGTGCCACTGGGATCTCAACAATTGGACCCTAAAGCCACGAATTTTCACCTGTTCGTCGCGACGGCCCGATATACAGTAGCTCACCATTGTGGTCGGGCCGAACAATATCCATAGGGGTACGGTATAACCGTCCCTCACCGAAAGGATTGTCAATAAAGCTTTGCTCGGTCAATTGCGGCAAATTGCAGTAGCCATTCGATACCCCGGCGCCGCCAAGACAAAGCTCGCCTTCAACCCCCATGGGCAAAATCATCAGGTCATCAGATAACACCAGCGCGAATCCGTTGTCGATAGGGCGGCCAATCGGTGGGTATAAAATCCACAGGCTGAGTGAACTCAGCAAGGTCAAACACCGTATCTTCGGTCGGTCCGTAGCCGTTGACTACTTTTTGCAATAACCCTGTTCAAGCAGTTGATTGACCAATGGTCCAGCAGTGGCTCATAGCCGCCAACACGATGGTTTTTGACGTTTTGTGGCAACGCTCGCTGCTCGACCAAAACTTTCATCGCCATCGGCACGGTGGTGATCAAGCTGACTTCAAGCGGCTGCTGCAACAAATCGAAATGCCTTCAACCAAAACAATTTGATGCCCCGAACACAAAGGCACGAACATTTCAAACACCGACAAATAAAGTTCAGTGAGGTGAGGCCAATACTTTGAGGTTCATCGCTGCCAAAGTGTGTTGTCACCCAGCTAACCAAAGCCCCGACGTTCTGGTGGGTCACCATCACGCCTTTAGGATCGCCAGTGGAGCCGGAGGTATACAGCAGATACGCCAGTTGTTGGTCGCACACCTCAAGGCCAAGGTCGCTAGCATCAAAGCTGGCGAATGCTCGAGCGTCTGCCTGCCATTTTGATTGTTTGAGCTTTGTTCGACAGGGCATCGACCAGCACCAACTTCATTTGGCTATCTTGCGCAATATAATTTAGCCTCGCCTCAGGATAGGCGGGATCTAACGCTACATAGGCAGCACCGGCTTTAAGCACAGCCAATACGGCAACCACCATATCAGGCGAGCGGCGCATCAACCCCAATGCGATCGCCAGTTTCAACCCCCTGTTCGCGAAGTGCTCCTGGCCAGTCGATTGGCCTGTTGGTTGAGTTCGTTGTAACTCTCAACGATTGTTGCAGCCATTGCAGAGCAATATTATCAGGATGAGCCTCGGCTTGCTGTTCGAAGCGCTGATGGATTCCCAAGGCACTGCGCGGAGTTATAGGCGCAGTGGCATATTGCATAAGACGATTGAATTCACCGCGGCCATAAGGTTGCAGGCTTTTGACTTTTAACGACGTTTGCCGCGCTTTGTCCGTCGCCAACTGTTCCAGCATCGCCAAAAGACGCTCGCCGATGTCGGCCGCTTCCTGCTCGTTCAAATACGCAAGGTTATGATCAAGCTTGAGCACAATATCTCTGTCACGACCATATTCCCAAACGGTAAGCATCAAAGGGGTTTGTTCATGACGATGGCTCAAATACACCAAAGGCGCACTTTGACCTTCAATCAACAGCTCACTATCAAGATTGAGATAGTTAAAACCGATATCGTAAAGCCTGTCAGCACTGTCGCTTAGGCGCTTGATCTCGCCAAAAGGAAACCGTTGGTGACGATAATTTTGCTGTTGTCTGCGACTGAGCGCTGACAAAACTCAGCTATCGTGACCTCTTTATCTACCGCGAGCGACAAAGGGCTGACACTGGTAAAAGACGCCAATCATCTGTTTTTGTCGATGATTGCTGCGGTTGTGGGCAGGAATGCCGATGGTCACACTATCACGGCTGTAGACCCGACTGAAGTATATGGCGACAACTGCCAAATACACTTGAGCAACGCTAACGGCGAACTCATCGGCAACCTGTACCAGTTGTTGATGTAGTGCAATAGGCAACGATAGCGTCTTTCTGCCACTGGCGACAGTGACCCTCGGGACCTGAAGTCGTTTGGTTACGTCGAGGTAAAAACGAAGGTGACAGCGCTGCAATTTGCTGTCGCCAATATTCCCGGCTTTTGTCAAAGTTCTTACTGTTTTGATAAGCCTCTGACAGCTCAACGACTTCGTGCCAAGACGTTTGCGGCAGCACCTGTTCATCAGGTCCTTCACCGCGCTCGATGGCATTGTAATATTGACCCAACACTTTGGCCCATTGGGCGAATCCCCAACCATCCATCACCAGATGGTGCGCCAAACCGACATAACGGTAACTGTTATCTGCCAGCCGCAACAAGTAACTACAGAACAGCTCACTATCGTCGATGGTAAAAGCCTCGGTAAAACGGTCGGCAAGCCACTGATCAGCGCTCGCTTGCGGATCGTCCCGTTCACTAAAATCCAATAACGGCAATTCAACAGTACGCTCAGTCGTGATTTATTGCTCTAATCGCTGTTGACGGTTAACAACACGAATACCAAAAAGCATCAAAGCGCCCAACCAGAAATTGGTGTGCTTGATTGAGGCTCGCTGGGTTGATTTTGCCCCAATTCGATATAGCCACCGATATTATAAATAGGAGATTTTGGGTGATAAAGCTGATCGAAGAAATAGATATCTTGCTGAGTCAGCGTCAGCCCAAACGGCTGAGAATTATAGTATTAGTATCCACAATCACGTTCCATCAATAACAACAATTATTACAATTCAACAGGTTCAGCACGGCGTTGCGGCAGCGGCGGTGAACACCGGAGAAGCCTTATTTTTTGGCGGTCAAACGCCCCTGCTCCATGACATAAAGGTGATCGGCTACATCAAAGTAACGATCATCATGGCTAATAACGATAACCACTTTATTGCGCGCTTTTAGCTCCGGTAAGATCTCGGTGTAAAAGACGTGCTTAAACAGCAGGTCTTGATCTGCCGCCCACTCGTCAAACAAGTAGATGTCCTTATCTTCTAAAAACGCCACCAACAACGCCAAACGCTTGCGCTGACCGTCTGACAGCGACAAAGTAGAGAACGACCATCTTCAATGGTGACCTTGTGTTGCAAGTGAAGTTTTTCCAAATATTGTTGGGCTTGGCTGGCCAAAGCATCTGTCATTGGCAACAATAGTAGGTCAAACAAATGGTAATCGGAATGAATCGCACAAATCGATTGTCGGGCGTTGTTGCGGGTGTTGTTGTCAATGGCAATATCGCCGAAATAAATCACCCCATCGCTGGGTGTATAGTGCAGCGTAAGCAACTTGCTCATTGTCGATTTCCCGGAGCCATTGGCACCGACGATAAACGTTATCGAACCTTTGACCATTTCGAAATTAAGCGGACCGACATGAAAGCCCGCTTCATTCTTAGAAGCATCTGGGTAGCGATATTCCACCTCAGAAAAGCGAATACTGTGCCATCCCTGAAGCGGACTGATATCATCACTACAAGGCTCAGGCGGAATAAGCGATAACATCGAGTTGAGTTTGCGATAGGAAACGGCAGCAACCATCAGCATCGGAATAAAATTCAAAATAATGGCGATGGGGCCGGAGACGTATAATAACGCCATGACAACGCCCAACAATTCCGGTCCGCTGATCTGATAATAATTGACAAAAATAAAGCTGACACAGCCGATAACAAAGAAGCTGAGCAAATCTCGAAACTCATTGTCAAACGAATGACCGTCTGCCCTTTGACCTCGTTGTCTCTGATGAGTTGTTCTTGTTGATAGAGATTCTGGTCGAAATACAATTGACGCTTTAGCGCGTCCAGTTTTAGCTCTTTTGCGCCATACACAAGACCATTGATGGACTGCTGCAACTTATCATGCACCTCACGCGAGCGTTCGAACAAACGGCGCCCGGCGATCATCGGCAACTGATAACAGGTCGCCCCAATCACAATCGCCACCATCACCAGCCTGAAAATATCGGCATTCAAATACATTAAAAACGCCAACATACCAATCAGTGTCACCGAGTTGACCAACAGCATCGGTAATGCCCGGCCGCCGGAAATAATGCGCGGCACATCGATATTGATAGCCGCAACCAGACTTGATGCGCCGACTTTTTCCAAACTAGACAAAGATGCATCTGCAATTTGGCGATAAAAACTTAATACGCAACGCTTTGGCAGCATCGATAGCCACACGCAACAACAGGATCTCAGAAAAGCTACGCATCAACAAAATGAGCAAGCAGGCTACAAAATACACTATCGCCAAGTAAAAAGTGGCTCACCTCAATGCCAAAGACCAACTCAACCGCGCCATTGACCTCCGGCAACATTGGATCTTTGGGCTGGACACTGGCCAATAACAAGGGATCAACCCCGAATAACAGATCCCGGCAAACAACCCCAAAACAATCGACAAAAATACCCTGTTGGGCGAACTTTGCGAAAAGCTGGTCAATAACTTCATAAATTTGTCTCCTTTTGCATCAACTGCTTGCAATATCAATCTATGTTTCTGCGGCAAATCGATACGCTCAAAAGAGACCTTGCTGGAATGAGCCGATCTTATCCTGATAATGTTGGCTACCAACCTGACCCGATTGGCCTGTTGATAGGGCCAGTGTTGACGCTCATCTGCGCCGATCTGAATAATTTTGACGAAATCCGGCGCCGAATACCTGAACGTATCCATGGTCTTGTTGATATGAACTTGCCGCGACATTCACGGTATGGGGAGAGCCACCGTTGATGATACGCTGTTCAAACCAGTCACGCAAAACCTTGGTTTGACTAAAAGGCGTATGTTTGTACAAGGTTTGCTGCACCTTGCCCCCAGCGCCAGTTATCGATGTTGCTGCCACGCAGTTTTTCAAGCTCTCGCAAACTATCGTCCAGTGCGACATCGACGACATAAAAGCAATCTTCCACCACTAAACTGCCGACAACGTCGCACCACTCACTTTGCTGCGCCAACAGCTTCGCTATCTGCTCACTTTCAACGGCGGACTTTACCTTCTAAGTAGCTATCAAACGACTGGCGATTCCAGTTTGCCGATAACTCATCACTGAACAGGCGATGGCGTATATGGCGCTGCCAACCCATAAAACAAAGTCGCGCCGACACTCTCGACAGAGGCATCTTGCCAATCGGCCAAACGTTTCAATGCCTGAGATTTATTGGACTGTGCGTCTGTCTTTGACACTCCACGATACATCTTTAGCAGCTGTTGCAATAAAGGTTGCACAGACAAATCTTGAACATCAAGCTGCATTTGCTGAGTATAGTCGCTGGTGATCTTTTTGCCCGCTGCCCAATTGCTGCTGCAACAACTGCTCGATGCGCTGCGCGCGCGATAACCGGGGGCAAATTGACTGGAGATAAAATGCGGATAACCTGCCGCCGTATTATCATTGTTGGCATTGATGATGTATCCGGCTGGAGGATTCAAATACCTCGGCATTTCTTGCGCCGACAAATAGCCTTGCCATTGACTATCGGGGGTCAGACCCTGCAATAACAAACTCACCGCTATGCTTTTTTACGCCGAGGGATACGACCTGCACCCACTAGGCCAATATTGTCCTGCTTGTCCATGTAAAAGAACGTTTAGCGCAGGGGCAACCAGCAAAGACAATGCCTGATTAAAAGCTATGCCAATCATGGGCCTTGTTGAGCTGTAAAGGCATCGTAACTGGTATCGTCATTATCCAAAGCCGTCCAGCGCATCGACACGGGACCGTCGAGAGACGTCAGGTATCGGATATTACCGGACCATGAATGGTTTTTACGTGTGGTGATCTCAATCGGCATCAATGGGCGCCCGGATCTGCGCTGGAAACGCTGCTTTGACTTGTAGCCGTTGTTCAGATTTGACAAACTCCATCCAACGGCCATCGGCCCAATATTGATTCGATTGTCGGGATTAACCTGCTCAACTGAGATCCTGCACATCGGCCATCATATTGGTGCCGCCCAGCTAATATCGCGATTGGCACCAAAGATCACCAAAGGCAGGCCAACTAGGCTCATCCCCGAGACGTCCAATTCGTCACCCTTTTGCACCACGGCATACCACAATGAAGGGATCTGTAAGCCTAAGTGCGGATCGTTAGCCAAGATAGGCTTGCCTGACTCTGTGAGTTTACCCGATACAACCCGCATTACTGCCAACATACTTACCGCCAATTTGCAGGTCACGCTCGAAAACCTCAGCCAACTGAAAAACAATAAGCATGAGCTTTTCGGAGATCAAGTCTTGCTGAGACAGGGCGTTTGAGATTTCAGTTTGATAGATTTGCGGAAATAACTTTATTTGCAGCTCTTGGCGTGAATCAGTGGCACTGACAAACCGCTGGATCTCCGTTCGATAGTTGCCGCTCAGATTCAGCGCAAATACCTTAATCAAGTCAATGAATCGATTATCGTCAAGGCTCAGGCTCTATCGACAATAGATTGAATTCGATCGGCGAATCACTCGTGCCTTGAATGAATTGATTGATACCCCGGCTATAAGCCTGCAAAGAATCGAGCTGCTGCTGGCTCTCAAGTGCTGCTTTTGCTTGTTTGGCAGCATCAACCAAACCCAACGAGCGGATCAGATGTCTTGAGCAATCGCCTGACGCCCAAAAAACTTCATAACCGACCTTGTGCGAAGCGACGCTGCACCTCAAGCTGCCACAATCTATCCTGGGCATGGAGATAGCCCATAGCAAAATAGATATCATTTGCTGTCGCGACCAATGATAGTCGGAACCCAGATTTATTTCGGGTAACTTCAACAGAATTGACTATACCGCTCACTGTCACAGTGCCGTCGAGCACGGGCAGCGGCTGAGAAATAAACCCCTTGTAAGCCAGTCCCAGCAGTAGCGCAAAAGGCAAAAACAGGAATACGAAAAACCGACTCAGGATCGGATAATATCCAAACAAACAACGCCTCCATGAACGATACTTATTGCAACGGTTCTTCCATTGATCGGACTTACAGTCCTGTCACACAACCATTTACTATTTGAATTTCAGTGGGTTACCGAAGCAGCTAAATTTACGCCAATTGCTAGAGGCGAAATACCCCTTACCCTCTAAAGGTAAGCTATTTGCTACATCGATTGGCGAGTGTATATTAGGGCCTACTAAACTGTCAACCTCCATGCAAGACATCAGATCACCCCCTTCCCCATTTATACAACCCCCGGCAAAACAATACATTAGCCCCTTTTATCAATACCTTAAAAAAGGGATGACAGTCAATACACCCCGATCCGCTGATACTGGGATGTACGACCAGAGCCAGCTATTGACTAACGTTGGTAAACATGATTTACTGCGTCACTTTTGGCACCCACCAGTGGCAAATATCGAAACTTCAATAACAAGTTCAACACCTCAATCAGGCATGAGAACTCTAGGTTGTAGGCTTGATTGAGCGCTCGCATTAACGCAAAATGAGTGTAAAGTAGAGACTTTTTGGGGAATATCAGTGGACGTAATAAAATCTAGGAATAAATCGACCTCCATCATCAGTAAAAAACATTTCCTCACTGTAGGCAGTGTTATCTTAATTATCTTCTCTGTGCTGTTGATGAACGACCCCGGCAATTCGCCCTCCGCCAGCGTTGAAAGAAAAAGACATTCGATTGGCCAAAGTCAACCGCGGCTCGTTGAAAGTTACCATCGACGGTTATGGCGTATTACGCTCACGCAAACAAACGCTCCTGACCGCCCAAACCCCTGCGACAGTCGAAGAAGTGCTGTTACGTCCAGGCGCAAAAATAAGTAAAGGCAGTGTTATCTTACGATTGAGCCGCCCCCAACTGCTACAAGAACTAGAAGCGTCCAAATTGGCATTGAAACAAGAAAGGCCAATCTGCAACGACTGATCTTAAGCAACCGCCGCGAACTATTAGAGCAAAAAGCCCTCAAAGTAGACCTAGATGCCGAAATTCAAATGGCATCCTTACTTAAGAAGCCCAGCACGAACTTGCCAAATCCGGCATCATATCCAGCTTAGCCTACAAGCAAGCCGAATTGGACGAATCGAGAAAAAGCAAAAATTAGACATCCTCAACCAACGGGTTGAGCAATTGCAAGAAAAGAGTTAAATATCGCCGTGGCCGTGCAACAAGAGCAGGTGAAAATCGCCCAATCTCGTACCGACAGCATTGCCCAACAGGCCGAACAGTTGACGGTTAAAGGCAACCATCGATGGCGTGTTGCAGCGATTCTCGGTAGAATTGGGACAAGCGTCGCAGCCGGACAAGAACTGGCCTTAATCGGCACCGATACCGACTTGGTCGCCCTCGTCCAAGTACCACAATCAAAAAGCCGAACAACTGAAAATCGGACAAACCGCAACAATCAATACCCGCAAAGACAAAGCCAAAGGGGCAGTTGGTGCGCATCGCGCCGCAAGTCGTAGACGGCACAGTAGAAGTTGAAATCGCGTTCATTGAAGATATTTCCGCGCTCGGCACGACCTGAGCTGAATATAGATGTCGAGATCTATGCCGCCGAGGTTTCCAACGCTTTATATATAGAACGACCATTTAACGCTCAAACCAATAACGTCAGTCAGCTGTTTAAGCTGGTGCAAAATGACCGAGCAGTCAAACAAGAAATAAAATTTGGTCTTGATTCCGGTCGTTACATTCAGCTGATAGACGGCGCAGTCGAAAATGACAACTTGATCATTTCCGACATGAGCAATTTCAATTCAGAGCCGGAAGTAAGCGTGCTTAACTGATGACTGCTTAGATGCGGGTTCTTGTTTAAGCACCCGCCATCTGACCTAGGCTAAGTTAAGCGGTTTAGCACAGTACTTGCGGCGTAAACCCGACACATTCAATTGTCAACAACGCAGGCCTTTTAGATGTCCAAAGCAATTATAACACTAAACAACATTTTAAAGTATTCGATACTGAGTTGGTTGAAACTCACGCCCTGAAAAATGTTTCGTTCCGAGATCCATGAAGCGGGGAGTTTTTGTCAATCTGCGGTCCGTCGGGCTGTGGTAAATCGACCTTGTTGTCGATTTTAGATTGTTGATCGGATCTGCCCACCTCCGGTCAGTATTTTATCCACGATGTCGATGCATCGAAATCCAATCTGTCTTTGAGCGAAGCGGCCTATCTGCGCAACGAAAAGATCGGGTTTGTTTTCCAATCGTTCAACTTGATAGACGAGTTGTCAGTTTATGACAATGTTGCCCTACCTATGCGCTATCGCAAACACAAACTCAGCGACGCCGAAGTCGATAAGAAAGTCATGGAGTGTATCGCCAAGGGGTCGAATTGACCGACCGCATCGAGCACAAACCCAACCAGCTTTCAGGCGGACAACAGCAGCGCATTTCCATTGCCCGTGCTTTGGTCAGTCAACGAACCTTCATTATTGTTGGTAGATGAGCCCACAGGTAACTTGATTCGCGCGTAACGCGTAAATGGTGATGGATACCCTCAATCAGCTCAGCCAAAGAAGGTACCACCATTTGTATGGTTACCATGACCAACATTTTGCCGATATGGCAACCCGCTTTGTTCATTTGTTTGACGGACAGATCACAGAACAAGTTGCTAGTCAGAAGGTTGCCGGATGAAACTAATAAAAGACATAAAAAAATTCTATCGTCTTTACTCCAGGCGAAAAGCTACCTGCTGAGCGTTATCTTGACGATGGCCATTTACCTTGGGGCTTTGGTATGACATTTAACCTAAACTACCAACTGCTCAGAAGCGCCGCTGCCCTACCCTGACGAGCAACAATTGTATGTCGTTCAAGGCAATATGCAAAGCAAGGCAAAGTCACCATTGCCAATGCCCTGTCGATGCCCCTCAATCGTCGAGATGTTACCACAAACATCATGACTATTTTACCCAGCAGGGCTTGTTTACTTTTTGAACAAGACATCATTCGCAGCCTGACGACGACACGCCATTGGTCAATACCGCGTACGTTTGGCCCTGAGTTTTTGCAAATGTTGCAAGTGCCGATGGCCAAAGGTCGAGTATTCAACGCCAGCGAAGGTATCGTCGATGCAAAACCCCCGGTCGCTGTCATCAGCTATCAACTGTGGTCAGAGCTGTTTAACAAAGAAAAACGTGTTGATAAATCGCTGCAATTTGGCAGGAGACCTTCTTTAAGATCGGCGGCGGCAAAGATTTTATCGAACCACAAATTGCGAAAAAGTTCGCAAACTCAGTTTAGCTGCACTTTGGGACTTCAACCTTGCCAGCGACAATATGCGATTTGCTTGGAACGGCATGGAGCGGCCCCACGGTATCTTAGTTAAAGTTGCGCCAAATACCGACACCGACAGTGCCCGGCTTTGAGCTGAGCAACCTCTATCAATCACGTTTTAAAGACGAAATGGCCGACCAGCCATTTTTTTTGCCGAACACGGCATCAGTATCGAGCTGAATAAGCTACGCAATGCCATCGTTGGTGACAACACCCAAAATGGCAATATACATGTTTATCGGTGCATTGGCGGTTTGTATTGATTGCAACAGCCAACATCGTTAACCTGAACGAGTGGTGTTTAAACAACGCACCTTTGCCATTCACGCTGCTTTTAGGCGCACAGCAACGGATATTTTCTACGAACCGTTGTTGAGATCGCCATTCCCCATGTTTGCAGCGGCCGTACATCAGTCGCTTAGAAAGTTTCTTTATGGTGGTTTTAGTGTATAAAAACTGTCTCCCCTCAGAAAGCCTTCCACGACTTTCCGAGTTAGCTATCAACTGGCAGAGCATTGCCTTTGCATTATTGTGTACCTTGGTACTAACCGTGGCGATTATGTTATTGGTTACTCGACAAATCAACTACCGCGAGTTGAACTCGGCGCTAAAGCAGCGGTAAAGGGAGCGGCATTCAGATCTCCAAACATGTTCGCCAATCTTTAGTCGTCGCGCAAGTGGCACTCCTTGGCTGTGGTACTGGTATTGAGTGTTCAATTGTTACTGCCAATCTTTTTAGCCATATCTTTAAGCCATTGACTTCCATTCCGACGACATCACCGAAGTGATTTTAAATATTGGCCTTAAGAACAAACAAGGCACTCAGAGATCCAAATGGATGCCCGTGCTATCCGCGACGAGCTGATGAACCACCCAGATGTGGTTTCTTGCCAGTGTAGCCCATTATTTTCCAATTTCATCTTACGGCGCCCTCTACGGCATTTAGCGGCTGGTCAATCCATGAAGATAAAACCAACCGCCACCGGCGCGGATTGGCGCCGTAAACCCTTTTTCTT
>JAGTTF010000643.1:0-26366 GCA_019095985.1 Streblospio benedicti
TTCTATAATATAAAACTGTTTTAGCTACATTGGGATAAAATTGAAAATAAAACTTATTTGAAAACATTCTACGTCTTATGGGAATCATTTTAAAAAAAGATTACTAAAATCAGACAAGAATTGACAAAGTTATTAACATTTCTTTGATTGTTTTTTGCGTATAAATTAGACATGATTTTGCAGTCGTGATTAGGTTCTACATCCGATTTTACAACAATTAAAACCAAAATGGAAGACATACTCTCATTTTATCCGGGGAACAAACCATCTTAAAAAACAACTCTGAAATCTTGCTTTTTGGGGTAGCGCCAAAACTGGGTTATAAGACAATGCACGAGTGAGAACAGAAGTGTTTCTAGTTAAATGCCCATAGCTTTCAAAGTAAGTGCAGGTTTTTATTCAAACTTCACCAAGTTGTTCGGAAACGCCTGTGGAAAAAATCTTTTCCAAATCGCTATGTAAAAGTTTAAATCATGTGAGTGGGATAGGGCAATTTTCATGAACATCTTGTATTTTGAAATGTTGTCCCACACAGTAAATATCGATCGCAGCGTAGCTAACCGTTTATCATGTTGGTTAGATATACGATTTCCTTTAAAATAATATAAATGTTAACCAATATAAATCCAACCACATTCTTTTATTTGTCTGAATACATGATGTCCTTAAAATGCAGATGGAGATAGTTTTCGACCGGGTAAGATTACTGCAAGACACAAATAGAAAGCTTAAAATTTGTTGAGTAAGGTTCATAGCATATTGGAAACCATGTATCATTTTGAGTTCATTTTTATTTTTTTTTCATTATTATGTCAATTTATTGTCCTTAGTATTGTTAATCTCTATTATTATTCTGTCACATATTGCAAAGTATAAAATCCCCGTTCTAAGATGTGTTAACTATTAGGTGTCTTTTAAGTACTTATGTTTTTATTGTATTCTGACGAGGAAAACAGTCGAAAACAGTTAAATAAATAATTTTTAGATATATTTAGTACTTATATAGTTTTAATTTTGGAATTTAGGCATATTCTGTAAAGCAAGAAATGATACATGGTAAATAGAAAGCTAATTTCTTCAGAACATATTTCAAGTACAAATCTTTAGTTTTGTCAACACATCAATGAAATACTATATAATGTCATAGTATCAACGATTTGAATACCGAATCAAGTTTCGAAAAATGACACATCTTGAAAGTATTTTAGGATTTGAGCATGAGATTGGA
This sequence comes from Streblospio benedicti, assembly GCA_019095985.1. Lineage (NCBI taxonomy): Eukaryota > Metazoa > Annelida > Polychaeta > Spionida > Spionidae > Streblospio > Streblospio benedicti. The sequence continues at coordinate 1,229 of JAGTTF010000643.1, forward strand.
GGGTCAATTGTAGAATTTTGCATGGTGATGTGTGATTGACACGAACACAGTGACAATCGAGTGCTCAAATACCATTCTATCATGACTAAAATGACTAAAATCCACACTAAATGAGTGTCATATTCGTTTTTATTTGAAAATAAATCATATCATAACGTTCTCATTGCCATTTTGACCATGCGACTTAGCGGCTGTTATTCAGTTAAAACCTTTGAATATTTAGCATAGTTTCGTAATTATCCGCTATAAAAACATTTGTGAACGATAAAGTACGAATATGCGATTGATTTGACACCAAGAAATAATTAATCCAACAACTATAATTTTGTAAAATATTAGTTGGAAGTCGGAAGATGTGTCAAAATGTTTACTTGTGCTGATTTGCGCATGTGCATTACAGCCCTTAGCAGCGTGCATATCTTCCCTTAGCAACGTGCATATCTTACAATTGACACGCCTGCTCGACCAATCAGTATGGGTTATTGGCGGTGATTTTTGCACGGAATGATAGAATGATTGATATTGTGTGTTTGCAGAGATGTAACCTCTGTAAAACAGACACTTTGCATTGCTACAGAGTTCTATGAAAACTCCATACAAACTGTGGGCTTTTAATCCATTTGATGGCATGCAAAAAATATCTTTGGCGTGTGGAAAACATATATAAAACAATGGCCTGCCAAAATTTGGAGCATCTCTTTGTCTTAAGATTTGTTTGTCAGTTTCGTTATGTTCAAGTGTGTCACCAGCTTTAGAATAGAACAATTTTGGATATCTCTTTTAACCAGCATAGCAATTTATGTAACTCCATCAGATTATATTAATCCAGATAGAATATTCATGTGTATGATATTTATACTTTAATATTTTCAAAATAATTCCCTGATTGCACATATGCACTTATGGTGTCAAGAACTGTAGCAGTTGCTCTATATAGTGTTATGATACCTACTTAGTTAATGTATGATGCTTATAAACTTAGTTAATATTTATGGCTATAATGTAGAATATCTACTGTGTTTGTGACAGACCTGGACGAATGTGCATCATCTCCATGTGAGGCTGGATCAACCTGCAAGGAGAAATTCAATGGATACAGTTGTCGTTGTGCTGCTGGCTACTCGGGTGTGCACTGTGAAACAGGTTAGAATTAATTCTATACAACTCTTTTATTCTCCAAATCGACATATTTTCATCAAAATCGCTCGGTTAACGATAAAAGCATGAAACTTGGCACAATGATTCTTTAGCACGTACCCTTCATTTTAAGGGGTAGTGCCAAAAAATCGGACACATATCTTGGCAACTGTTGCTAGGTAACCGATGACCCATAGCAACCACCATCTAAAAGCTTTTATTTTCAATTATATTGTCAAATCTTGATATCTAATGACTAAATCATAACATTTGAAGGTTAATGAAATTTAGTTAATATTATTTTTCCTTAGCAACAGTTGCTAGGAAACAGAAAAACCACATCAGCCACCTTTTAACATGTTTTTTCATTACTATGGACGAACAACTACGTTAAATGAATAAATACAATATTTCAAGATGCCAAATTGACAACTAAAGCAATAATAATTTGGTAATTTGATAGCTGAATGTTGTTATTATTGGTAATATTATGCATGTGCAGGTATGCTGAAAGGCCCAATACCCTCTCTGCAGAGCTGTACATCCTTTAGTAGAAGCCAGCTCAATAGTAATGTTGCGTCATTGTTTTGATATTGTGAAGCAAGCTGTACATCATGTGAATCCAGGGCAAACTCCAGTGATATGTGTTGATCAACCACATTTACAATGGTCAATGAACACAATGTATGGGGAAGACAAATTTGTGATTCTCCTAGGTGGACTGCATACAGAGATGATTGCCTTCAAAGTCTTAGGTCATTGGCTGCAAGGCAGTGGTTGGGTAGAAGCTCTAACATCAGCAGAAATTGCCACCCCAGAAGTTGCAGAATCTTTTCTCTCTGCTTCCCATGTCACAAGAACCAGGCATGCTCTTCAAGTAACTGCTGCAGCATTGTACATTTTGCTAAACAAAGCATACACTGATTATGTTGCTCTTTCTCAAGAATCACCCAAAAGTAAAATGACTTGGTTTGAGCAGCGCAAAGCAGAGTCCTCAATTCATGTATTGGTCAATAATCCTTGATCTAGAACTGCTTGCACTAGCATTTGTTAGATCATTACGTGTTGGTAACTTTCTTTTGTACAGAGATACATTAACAAAATTAGTACCATGTTTTTTAGTATGAACCATACGAATTATGCTAGATGGATGCCAGTTCATGTGCGGGATATGTGCGCACTTGAGACAATGCATCCAGATGTTGCCTCAGAGTTCAGAAAAGGGAAATTTGTGATGAGCAAATCACATAGAAAGTTTTCGCAACTGTCCATTGATCATGCCCATGAACAAAATAATCGTGTTATGAAAGAAGAGGGCGGAATAATTGGGCTGACACAGGATGCTGATGCTATGTTGAAATGGGCAGTATCTGGACCAGAGTTGATTAGAGTAATTTCTGAGTTTGAAGCATCAATGATTGAGAAAGATGAGAAACCAATAACATGCCATCATGAGCAAACCATTGCAAGTCAAAAATTGTGTGTAAAACAAGTGCATGCATTAATCACTACACTGGAAGGCATGGGAAGCCCTTTTGAGGAAGACAGTGACGACCTGGTACGAATACATTCCATAGACATCATGGACAAGCAATCTGTCGAATGCCTTCGAGCAATACAAAAACAAGGCCAGGACCAATATGACTTGTTTGTGAAAGAGAGATTGATGAATGCTAGCAAACCAATTACAGCTTCAATTCCCAGAAATCAGGTAGTGCTCTTTAATGAGCAATCAACAAAGTTGCGTGACAAAGGGGGCAAAGTAAGTTTGCTTAAAAGTGAGTCATATCTTTTTTTCAAGACTGTACATATCTTGCCAAAGAAGAGATGGTAATATAGACATATTTTTCAGCCATGAAAATCATCCATTTCCGCCATCCCTTTCCACGTATGGAGAACTGCGACTTGGGAAGAAATCTGAACTTATGAACTGCATTGAACGTCATGTGAGAAACACTAACACGAAGCCCAAAGCAGAAGTAGTGATCTTGGATGGAGCTCTATTGGTAAACGTGCTTAGACCAAAAGAAAGCCGTACATTTTGTGACTATGCCTCAAATGTTTTCATTCTTTACATTAAAAAGGGACAAAGTGAGGCTCAACAAGTAGATGAGGTGTGGGATCAATACATGCAAAATATTTGAAACAACAGGTAAGAAATATCCGAGGTACAGGTCAAAGAAGGCGTGTACTTGCTTTAAGTCCAATACCAAATAACTGGCAAAAGTTCCTGGCTTGGATAGCAACAAAGTAGAGTTGTTCTATTTTCTGAAAGCTAAGATGAAGGGAGTGACATCAATAGAACATACTCTGACTCTTACAGATGGCGAAGGAGTAATCTGTGTTCCACAGAAAGACATATCTGGCATTGCTCCTTCTAACCATGAAGAAGCAGACTCTAGAATCATGGTACACACTGCTGATGCTTTCAGAAAAGGATTTACTAAGTTGCTTGTGTGCTCTGTTGACACTGATGTTGTTGTACTTGCTGTGGTTCTTATTGAACAGATTCAAGCCTCGGAATTGAAACTGTGGATTGCCTTTGGTACTGGCAAGGACCTGAGGTACATTGCTGCTCATGAAATATGTGATGCATTGGGTCCTCGAAAATCTCTCTGTCTACCTATGTTTCATGCATTCACGGGATGTGATACTGTCTCCCAGTTTGCACGAATAGGAAAAAAGACAGCATGGAAAATCTGGGAGATTCACGAGGAGGAGATAACCAATGATTTATTCTCGTTGCACAATGCTCCAACTGTGATACCAGCAGATGTTGAAGCTACACTAGAGAAATTTGTGATCTGGTGTAATGATAGGACTTCAACAAGCACTTCCATCAATGAAGTAAGGAAATTGCTATTTACACGCAGAGGCAAGGAAATGTCCATGCTTCTTCCAAACCAGGCAGCTTTGAAACAACATATAAGAAGAGCAACACTACAAGGGGGCCATTACTGGGGGAATCTTGCCAGTGCATATCGCAATTTACCTTCTCCAGCTGACTGGGGGTGGACCTCCCCAGAATGCTGGAAGCTGCTCTGGTCAGACATTCCTAAAGCTAGTGCTTCTAAAATGTCGCTGTAGAAATAAATGTACTGTGAATGCTGCTGTGTAAAGGAACAGCTAAAATGTACAATCTTTTGTACCTGTAAGGGAGAGTGTGACAATGTTTAAGGAATGCGGACACCGTGAAAGGTATTTTCATTGAAATACCCCAATTGTAGTAATAAACGATTTGTTTTTGCTGCTGTTTTTATACATTTTACAATTTAAATATCTCAATATGTTGCAAACATTACTTTTTGATCATAAGACATGAATAATTGACAAACTAGATAAACATTAACATAGCTAGGTGATGGTTGCTAATGGCTTTCTGTTACATAGCAACCGTTGCTAGGGAACAATGACAACTATTCAATCTCAATAACCTTCAAATTTGATATTTTATTCATTAAATGTCAAAATTGGAAAACATAAATTAAAATAACAACTTGCAATAAAAAAAAAACATGTTAAAAGGTGGCTGATGTGGTTTTTCTGTTTCCTAGCAACTGTTGCTAAGGAACAATAATATTAACTAAGTTTCATTAACCTTCAAATGTTATGATTTAGTCATTAGATATCAAGATTTGACAATATAATTGAAAATAAAAGCTTTTAGAAGGTGGTTGCTATGGGTCATCGGTTACCTAGCAACAGTTGCCAAGATATGTGTCCGATTTTTTGGCACTACCCCTTAAAATGAAGGGTACGTGCTAAAGAATCATTGTGCCAAGTTTCATTCTTTTGTTGCTTTGCCTAGGACATAAATATCATATGTAATGAATGGTAAGCAATCATTGCAGCTCCCTTTGTAGTATTCAAATACATGTAGCATTAATAAAGAAATAAAATGGTGAGAAATCAATACACCAGCATAGGATTTTACTTTGGCATTATACAGTGTTATGATACCTACTTCGTTAACGTATGATGCTTATAAACGTAGATAGCATTGATGGCTATAATGTAGAATATTAACTGTGTTTGTGGCAGACCTGGACGAATGCGGATCATCTCCATGTAAGGCTGGATCAACATGCGACGACAAAGTCAATGGCTTCAGTTGTCGTTGTGCTGTTGGTTACACTGGATTGCACTGTGAACTGGGTTAGTATTAAGTCTCTTTTTCTCCAAATAGGATTCAGCAATCAAGATTCCACTCAGATTGTTCATATGTACATAAAACATAATTTCTAAATCTCTGTTTAAAACAACTGTTTCAATTCTAACCTAGTAAAATGGGCATTTGAGAAACAATGTTAAATATGAAGCATTTAAAATACAATGAAACAGGGTCTTTGCTGCATTCAGGTGTTGTTTGCGTTGACTTGTTTAAAAACTGGCCAATTTTTTTTATAAAATGATTTTAAAATGCTTCAAACATGACTTTAAAAAAGGTATCTTTTCATGTTAGGGGTCGTTTTTTGCATGTTCATCTTGACTTCACTCTATACTGTCTCTGACCAAAGGTCCTGGGACTTTTTTTACAATGCTACGATCGTTGACTCTGAGAGAAAAACTTAGGCAGCTTGCTTCCATTTCAGCGAGTCTGCCTTCTAAATTGGCCACATCATTTCAAAATATCAATCTCCGGTCTGAATATTCAATGTGAAAATCCTCAAAAAATCTTTCTGAATCTATTATTTTAAATTTTTTGAATTTCAGCAGTAGCAACAGTTCAACCTTTTCATGAACCCTTGCATTATTTCTTTGGTGTTTAGTTTCTCTTTTTGTTGCTTTGCTTAGGATATGCATAGCTGTAATGTTCTTTTTATAAATTCAATTTTACAAATTCAATAGTGATTTTTTAAAAAACTACAAGAGTTGCACTGCTTCCATCTGACCATGTAGTATTCAAAACCATGTAGCTAAGTACTAACAATTAAAAATTACAAAATTAATCAAAAAAACATTTTTTCTGAAAGTTATCGTTTCACTTTAAATTGTCATTTAAAGTTAGGTTGCATTATCAAAGTGAATCCATGTAGAATATAGAAATAGCTACTGTCTTTGTGAAAAGACCTAGTAGATTGGATAATGCGCATGTGGTTCGTCTCCGTGTAGTTCGTGTATTACTATTACTGCAGTGAACAGTGTGAATATTTCCATTTGTTCTTTATTTTCAGCAAAACTACTGCAACATTATTGTACATGTGAATGGATTTGGTATATATAATCCGTCTCTTGCATTAACAATCAAATGAAATGCCAACTGCCAACTGTATAATATCCCACATGTCACTAACAAACTCTTGACCTGCTACTTTGCCTGGATCAGAAATTTGACAGTATAAGGATGTCTTTTTCATCTAGACTAATACATTCACGGACGACATATCTAGCCCGATTTTTTTTTATTTATTTGAAAATTGTAACAGATTTTTTTATACTGTTGCACCTTTAACCTTGATATAGAAATGTTTGCAATATTTAATTATACTGGTGCAATAACAAAGTAACATTGTTTGCATGCAAAAACACAGCGACCCCTATTATTTTTTAGGACTAAACTCACAAATCAGGCGAAAACACGGATTGATTAAATGGTGGTGATAAAATAATGTTGGTTAGCCTAAGTGGCACCTTGTCAGGCATTATTTCAAAATGAAAGACGAAAATAAGAAATGGATTTGATGATGTTAACATTGGAGAGAAAAGATACTGGAAAAAAAAATTAATCAATGGCAAAGTGATAAAAATCCACTTAAAAGAAGGTAATTGCATGTAGTGTTCAAATCTCTCTGCAGGCTCTTTCAATCTATATCAAACATAACTGTATTTACATATGTACATAAAACATAATTTCCAATATTTCTCACAAAACAACTGCTTAGTCCACCTAGTAAAACTTTCAGAAACAAACATAAAATATGAAGAATTTAAAATGCACGAAACAGGGTAATTATTGAGGTGTTCAAGACTTGTTTTAAAACTAGAGATATTTTTTATAAAATGATTTTAAAATGCTTGACAACATGACTCGGAAAAAGTCCTCTCATGTTACATCATTTTTACATGTTTAACAAGTATTTTATATATACACCAACAGGGATACAAGCACGTTACATAAATACACTGCCATGGAAAAGAAAAACTTAAAAAGAGGACATATGTAAATGACATTGCTTTATGATATATGGATGTATTCTCTATTTTCTTCAAAATATCCATACACCTGTATATTCAATCTTAAAATATCATAATAACCTATTGAACATCATATACCTTGCATCAATCTTTTGTTGCTTTGCTTAGGATATAAAGGATAGTATTTAAAGAATGATAAGCAATGCTTCCATCTGACCATGTAGTATTCAAAAACATGTAGCTTTATTCTACCAATAAAATGGTGCAAAATCAATCAAAAAAATCAATTCTTATAAATGTAGGTTTCATTGATGACTAGAATATAGAATAGCTACTGTTTTTGTGACAGACCTGGATGAATGCGCATCGTCTCCATGTGAGATTGGATCAACCTGCGAGGACAAATTCAATGGCTATGATTGTCATTGTGCTGCTGGCTACGCGGGAGTGCACTGTGAACTGGGTTAGTATTAAGTCTCATTTTTCTCCAAATAGGATTCACTAATGAATCACCTGCAAATAGGTAATTAGAATGAGGATAAGGATGTCTTTTTTCAGAAGTATAATGTACATCTATATCAAACATAATTGTATTTACATATGTACATGAAATGTAATGTCCAATATTACCCACAAATCAGTAAACAGATTGATTAAATACTATGCAACTGCCTAGTTCACATAGAGAAACATTCAGATACAAACTTAAAATATGAAGAATTTAACATGCACAAAACAAGGTAATTGCTGTAGTGTTCAGGTCTTGTTTTAAAACTAAAAATATTTTTTAAAATGATTTTAAAATGTTTGACATGACTCAGAAAAAGTCCTCTTATAATACATTGTTTTTTCATATCTAACACGTATTGTTGATTTGTACCAACATGGATACAAACACGTTACATAAATGCAATGCCATAGAAAGGAAGAACTTAATAAAGAGGACATTTTAAATGGCATTTCTCTATGATGTATGGATGTATAATCTATTCCCTTAAAATATCCATACCTCTGTATATTCAAACTTAGAATATCATAATTACCTACCTAGCATCACATACCTTGCATTAACCTTTTGTTGCTTTGCTTAGGATATAAATATGATATTATGTAATGAATGATAAGCAATCATAGCAGCTCACTCTTTGTAGTATTCAAATACACGTAGCATTATTCTAAAAATAAAATAGTGAAACATCAATGAACCAGCATAGAATATTATTATGGCTTTATATAGTGTTATGATACCTACTTAGTTAATGATGCTTATAAGCTTAGATAGCATTGATGGCTATAATGTAGAATATCTACTGTGTTTGTGACAGACCTGGACGAATGCGCATCATCTCCATGTGAGGCTGGATCAACATGTGAAGATAACATCAATGGCTACAGTTGTCGTTGTGCTGCTGGCTACATGGGCGTACACTGTGAAACCAGTTAGTATTAAGTCTCTTTTCCCCCATATAGGATTCAGCAATGAATCATCAGGTAATAAGAATAAGGATAAGGATGTCCTTTTAGAATTATGATGTGCATACATATTAAACATAATTGTTTTTACATATGTACATAAAACATAATTTCCAATACTACCCACAAATCAATGGACAGATCAATCAAATACTAATCAACTGCTTAATCCACCTTGTGAAACATTCAGATACAACGTAAAATATGAAAAATTTAGAATGCATGAAACAAATAAATTGTGCTGAATTCACCCTATGCATTAACATATAAAAAACTTTGACAGGCGTGTGCATGTCCATGCCATGCCTCAACTCGGGCACGTGCGGCATCATCAGCAATGGAGATTACGTCTGCTCGTGTCCAACCCCCTTCATCGGAGCCACTTGCGAAACAATTGGTCAGTTTAGAGCAACTTTTCACTCTGCTTTAATTTGGATGTCTTTTTTATGAATAGCTGTGTAGTAGCCAAGAAGAATTATTGCCGATATGTGTGTAATTGTTATGATTTGAAACCTTGAAGGCAGACAAAGGGTGTTATATGTATCAAGGCTGAATGTTGTCTCACGGCCGTTAGGTGGCGCCGGCAGGTTCCGGCTGCCTTGTGTTCGGGTTTGGGTGCTCTCTGCTTGTGCCCGTGTCTACGGCCACGTCATGGCTGCTTTGTTCGCTTGGGGATGTAGCTAAGGTTTAGACCTGCCGGGAACTAACGAGCCGTGCTCTACGCACTGCCTTAATGAATGGGCTGTGAGTGTATCTTTTCAATCATAACAATCAAGTGCAGTTTCCATTATTTATTTGCTCTTAGTAGTTAGTTGTTGACCGCACCCTATCATATCATTCTCAACTACTTGTTACGAGAGAGAGAGCTTCAGGTCTGTGTCTTGGCTGTAAAAGAGGCCGAGGGAGAGCGCGCACCAGCTTTTATAGGGCTGGGAGGGCTTCCCCAGTGCCTCCCTTACACCACTTACGTCACACCATCGGCTGACTCAACCCACGGACATTGACACCTTAGCTGTCCCTGGCTAGTGCCCAAAACCGCTACATCTTGCTGGCACTAGCAGTTCTGTCTCATATTTCTTATTATCTTGACCATTTTACGGGAGTCATTCCATGACAACCCTCCTCCTTCGAGAAGTGATATCATCACTTTTTCAAAAAAAAAATTGTATGCCCCAAAAATGGTCAAGACCATAAGGGCATGCCCCAAAAATGGTCAAGACCATAAAATATGAGACAGAACTGATGGTGTGCAAGTGGTGTAAGGGAGGCACTGGGGAAGCCCTCCCAGCCCCCTATAAAAGCTGGTGCGCGCTTTCCCTCGGCCTCTTTTACAGCCAAGACACAGACCTGAAGCTCTCTCTCTCGTAACAAGTAGTTGATAATGATATAGGGTGCGGTCAACAACTAACTACTAAGAGCAAATAAATAATGGAAACTGCACTTGATTGTTACGATTGAAAAGATACACTCACAGCCCATTCATTAAGGCAGTGCGTAGAGCTCTGGATGTGCGGTGCGACGTCTGACAATGATATCAGTAGAGATAGCCTTCTGGAGAAATTATGAATCACAGATATTGAAAGTGCTTTGTAAAGGGAGACTGGAGATTGCTACGTTAGGTTGAGCACAGCTCTGGTTGGATTAGCAAAGTAAGAAAACTTGAAATAGAAGGAACGATAGGAAAGGGAAGACCAAAACAGACTTGGGATGCAGTCTTGTAGAAAGATTGGAAATGGGCCTCATAGATCCTGGTGACCGAAAAGCTTGGCGAGGATGATTGAGATGTAGACTGGGCAGCTAGGCCACACCCTCTAAATGAGGAATGATCAGGGCCTGCGCAAATAAACTTAGGATTTGATTGATTGATTGATTGATTGATTGATTAATTGATTGATTGATTGATTGACTGAATATCTATTTTCATAATTCAATTTGTAATTACCCAATTTCAGCTGCAATAACATCGTTGAACTCATGGTTTGGAAAGTGTCAGTTTGTGTGCTGGTAGGTTTTGGTAGTTAAAACTTGTCTGTTTAAAAACACTGCTTAAATCACTGCATATGAATCTGGCAGTTGATAGTTTCATGTCTTTGAATTCTAGCCGTGGCTTGCTTTCTTATTGTATAGTCTGAGTTGTATAGTCACAAGCAGGGACTCATCATCCATGCTTGGAACAAAGAAATACCTGTGCCGTGAAATGAGTCATGAACATATTCCACCAGCTCTAGATGCATTGAAACAACATATAGCAAGATCATCATTTTAAGGTGCATTTGTTTAGGCTCAATGTGTGAATAGAATACAAAGTCTGCCCTCTCCTACGCAATGGGGCTGGAAACACTGTACGGCACGAGTCCACTATGGACAACTTTACCACCAGCAAGCAACTCTGTACAGGAGTTATTATGTTGTGGATGCAAAAAAGGATTGCAATGTAATGTGCAAGTGTAAAAAGCTAACTTAGAATGCACAGCTATATGCTTTTGTGATGGGGGTGCAACTCTACTAACTGACTGAATATCTAGGCTTTTGTTAGCAATTACTCGTATCATTTACGGTTATAGATATCACGATATATAATTTCCCTAAATAGAACATCATTCAAATAATCTTTTGTACTGTTTATGTTAATAATTGACCTTAAAACATAGCCAAATATACCACATTGACATCATTATCTCTCTTACATACATAGATATTAGAAGAAATGTGTTCGGTTGTAATGGCAGAAACAAAATGGCCGACAAAACTAATTGAGGCAAAAGCTGCGATACCTCCATATCCAAATCTTAAAGATATATGTTTCTCCTCATCTCTGCAAAAATTTCACGCTTTTAACACTACTTGCCTAATTATGCTGAATTTCGTCACCCTTTGCAAAGCTACACCTCCCATTTCAAATTTCGCCATCTTTTGCTACACCCCCACCCTGCCTGGTGACGTCATTTGTGAAGGATCACATTAGTATACAAATACTATTCTTTTTTCATGTAGGATATACATGTATATTAATTCATTCAGAAGACTGTACGCATAATCAGTGCCAACAAACGGATGAATATGATATGAAACCAATTTATACAAATGCTTGAAAATGTGTTTGATTTGATTTCATGTAAGTGCATGTCTATATATGCTGGTGCTGTTTGAGCCGTGTGCTCGAGTGGCGACAACACCACTCGTTAACAAGTGATTGTATTCTACTGTCCTAAAAGGTTTATCTAGCAGGGCTTGTTTTTTTGTGTTTTTGTGTTTCTTTTTACATATTTTGATAATTGTCCTTTCAAACCTTAAAATAGAATTGAAACAAACATTGCCAAAAATGTTACACTGCACACTAGTGCCAGGTACTTAAACACTTAAACCCTCAGAGGACAAACAAGCTTAGATAGATTGCAACATTATAATATCACTGTGATAAACATTTGTCAATATGGCCATGCAAACACTTGGATTCGTAATTAAAATGCTGATTATTTCTACCCCAAACAAGTAGATTGTTACAAACATTTTCAAAAAAGTATCTAGATTAGTATTTTAGTTTGAGTAGGTGCTATAAAACTCGAGTATTGTAGCATTGAAAATACCATAATTAACGAGGTTTACTTCAAAGCAAAGTGGTGTGATGACGAGGGTTATTCAAACTACAGACGAGGGTTAATTGAATGATTGGCCAGGGTTCCTTGCCCTCTGAAGTAGTTACTGGACTTTGTTATATTTGATATATGTAATTATTTGATAGTATGGAGATGTTATCATTGCAGCTTCAACTTTTTCTGTGAAAGTAGTCATGGCAAATAAGTTGCGTTACGGATCTCACAATTCTACAACTAACTCCAATGATAGTCCCGTCTTTTCACTTGGTTGAAAAATGATGCTTCAGCCACAGAAACTTTGTACAATGCTTGAGGATGAACACCTATCAGGCTCTTGCGACTTGAACAACACCTGCAGCGTTTGCTGACTAGAATGTGATGAGGGTCTATGATACATTGTACAAGAGAGTCATTTATATGGGATGGTTGTGCATACTGATGATTAATTATGAAGATTTCATCTTAAGTTATAATAGTCCGTGGTTTCAAAGGTGGAAATCTTTTAATGGAACTATTTTACACAAACTGTCCATTGTTTCACCCCATACATTTAGCAGTGCCCAACTGCCCACCACAGGGCTTTTCTTGGTATACTGACAAGAGCTTCTCTAGGTCGGCAAATGCAAGATAGAGTGGTTTGCTGGCAACAAGGTACTTCCCTTGTACTTGGCACACTGTGAAGATGGCATCAGTCTTGCCTTGATCAATACCGACCATAGGACGGATGAAAAAGTCCATCACCCTCTGAAGCAACCTCATTACATGGGGATCGTTCACAAATGACGTCACATCACGTCGAGCACTTGGGTGATGTCACAGTTTAAAAAAATTTTGTTATTTGATAGTATTTGAACTTACTTTCTGACATGTTGAGTGAGTTTTGATATATCTACTCCTAGTTGAAATCATATTTCCATGATTTTTATATCCTAAATACATTGGTAAATTATGTATAAATTATTAAGAATAAGAATAAGAATAACAATAATTTATTTCGATAATATACATTTACAGAATTTGTATAAATTATAATCATAGCAATAAGATATAAATAAATAAATAAAAATAGAGTTGTGTGGACTAGAAAATTAAACACAGTATTAAAATATCACAGTCTTCCAATATGTAAACAGACCACTATAAGTTTAAAACTTAAACTTAGTTATAACTTGCACAAGATTGTTCTCAGAGGAGTCTAATCTCTTTATAAATCCAGTAATAGCATTCCTCAATAATATATCAAAATGATGAACATTGTAGTTTAAAAACATTCTTGATATACTGATGCGGTGCTTAAGGTTCATCAGTATCCTAAAACCTCTATCATAAGCCACCTTAATACGACTTATAGATGGGGCAATAAGAACGGTATCATCAGTGTACATTAAATTATTGATACATAAATGATTGATAAAACACCCAACATTAAGATCATTGAGATCACTAGATAGTCATCAACATATACATTGAAAAAGTGCGGTGAAATGACTCCGCCCTGCCTGGTACCGTTTGATGATTTAAACGCTTCACTGACACTAGATCCCAATCGAACATAGAAATTTTGACTAGCATACCAATATATAAGAATCCTGTTAACAATTACAGGCATTCCCCTTTTTATAAGCGTGTCAAAAAGCACCCAAAAGTTTAGCCGGTCAACAGCATTGGAAGCATCAAGGTAGCAGATAAATAAAGGGCTAGTGCAACAGAAGTGGCTCGGACACAATGCATCCTGATAGATTGACAAAGTGCCCAACAAACGAAGTCAGTGGAAGCCTGTTGGATTAAAGCTGGCACAGTTGGTGAAGTTAAATATAGCGTCAGGTGTCAGACAGTGTGATTGCGCAACGCAGCATATTGGCGAAATTGAGGAGTGTGTCCTTCGTCATGGGAGGTTGGCGTAATTGGTAGCGCACCCGACTATGACATATAAGACCGGTCTGAATCATAGCCGGGAGGTCGGGAGTTCGAGTCCACCATCTTCCAAATCACCTTTACAAGCAACACTGACTTTCGTTTCAATTGGTGGAAGACATGGACCCGGGTGCTTCGGTAGAAGCCACCGGGTAGCTCCCTGTGAAATTGTCCATTCGTAGTGGGCTGGCCAACCTGTGCAAGACATTGGGGGAGGGGGCTACCGCCCGGGAATTTCGAACTCAGATAGATGGGTAGTGTAATCTGACGGATGGGGCAAAGTTAGATCTGAGAATTCTTACAGGCCCCTCGGTCACCGAAAGCTGACTATGGGATGGTGCGCGCAGGGAGAATTCCTGATCTGATACTAGTGTTCCGTAAATTGTGTTCATCTCGCTATCTTCAAGAGTCCTATGAACCATTGATGCCGCTGCATGAGGCTTCGGATCGATCCCGGGATATTTCCTGGATAGGATCTGGCTTGAGCCAGGCTCGAGCTCCATGCAGTGGTTCCGGATTCACCCAGGGATGTGGAAGAGAGGTGGTGTTTCTCGCTCCGCTGCCGTCTCTACTGCCCAGATCGGATCTGGCGCTGGTATGGGGGTTGTCGATGGAGTGGGGAGTTGGGGTAGTCTGTAACAGAAGTGGCTCGGACACAATGCACCCTGATAGATTGACAAACTGCCCAACAAACGAAGTCAGTGGAAGCCTGTCGGATTAAGGCTGGCACGGTTGGTGAAGCTAAATATAGCGTCAGGTGTCAGACAGTGTGATTGCGCAACGCAGCATGTAGGCGAAGTTGAGGAGTGTGTCCTTCGTCATGGGAGATTGGCGTAATTGGTAGCGCACCCGACTATGACATATAAAACCGGTCTGAATCATAGCCGGGAGGTCGTGAGTTCGAGTCCACCATCTTCCAAATCACCTTTACAAGCAACACTGACTTTCGTTTCACTAGACATGCTCTGGTAGAAATCAATAATATGCTTCAACGTAAAAGTACAGAGATCTGTAGAATGCTTACTCTTAAAACTAAACTGATTATAACAGACATATGTCATTATTATTTGATGATATTGTCATCGCAAAACCATGTCACAAAGAGGGTGGGGTGAGTCAAAGATGACATCAACTTAACCACGAGGGGGTGCTGCAAAGTTCACAGTAGTTGCCTCAGTCAAGAGCTGCACCCTTACATTTATAGAGATTCAGGATGAAACTCTCCTCCCAATCCCTAGGAATTGAGCCGTAACAAAAGACAGCTTCAGCCAGCTCCCTTATCGGTGCCACACCCTCCTTGCCTGAAGCTTTCAGTATGTCCCCTGTAATGCCTGAAGAATCAGCAGCTCTACAAGATTTCATCTTCTTGAGGGCCGTACGGATTCGTTCTACAGCAACTGGAAAAGGTGGGCCCATTACTGGGGGACCATGGGTACCAGATCACAAAGGCATTCAAACTCAGCATAGAGCAATCTTGCATAGTGCTCAACCCATGCTTTCATCTTTTCCTTATCACTGAGAGTTCTCTGAAACACTAGCGTTGTTGGGATAGATGTCACGGAACACTTCCTTCTCAGGTTCCAACTTAACACCCCAAACACACATGCCACATGCTTTACTTCAGTAAATGCAGCTTTAGCGATATTGGCTTCGTCTGGCTTGCCAGCTTTGATCAGGGCCTTGAAAGTTTAGAATTGAGCTCTCTTCTCGCTGACAGCATCATTTACTTTGACGACCCACCATTAGGTCTCAGACTTCCAACAATAGCTTTTAAAGAGATAGCACCCTTCAGAATACAAGATTATTCAAACTGAGTTGTGCTGTGCACGTTAATGTTCAACACAACACCTTACTCAAAGAAATGGATAAAGTAGATTTAAACAAAGTGAAGGTTGTAACTGTCACGTTCTTTCCAAAGGGTGTCATGTCTCCAAGAAAAGAGGAAGAAGGCAATTAAGATTGATGTAGCCATAGTAATAATTAAATGATGCTGTTGTAATTTGGGTCTTTTGACTTTATGGATGATATTGTTGACAACAAAAGTCAATATAGCAATGTGTGTCTTGAATCTGCGACGGTGTGACAAATGGCATTAAGATTGGGAGATGGCTGAATGATGGGAAGAGGCAAGAAAAACATTTGGAGATGGGAGAACGAGGAAAAAAAATTGGGAGATGAGAGATTGGCAACCCTTATGCACCCCCCCCCCCTTTTTATCATATGGATTTGGAAGAAACTGATCATGTTAGCAAATTTGCTTTGTCTTCAAGAACCATCAACCTTTCTCAATAACATTTCAACAGCTCTCTTTTTTAATACGAAATTTCTTAGGGACTGCACTCTTGTACTGACTACACTGATTATATGTTTAAGTTGACAAACTAATCCTTCATTTCCTTCAACTTCACTATTAATGAGATGCCCCGGCATCTGCCGAACATGTCTTATTCTACCATCATTTTGTATCCATTGTCTAATTTTTCTTTAATAAATCACACAACAAAAATAATTATTAACAAGATATACAGCACTGGCAAATCTAAAACATTAGCAGCCACACATGTACAGTAACCCTCGTCCCAGCAACAGTGACTTAAACAGTAACCCTCGGCAAAGATTTTTAGTAACCCTCGTCTTCACATATTTTTTTAAATTGACTACCACAAAATATAAACACTAGATCATCTCAACTTTACATCCCATAAATATAGTTAAACAGATAAACTATATGCGTGACCATTAAAAATATCTATCCTGTTGGTTTAAAGCCACAATATCCTAATTCATACCCGAATCGACAGGTGTTTGCACGGGTTAACCAAATATCAGATATTTTTTTATAAACACTTGGCCACTGGTGACCAAGCAATAAACGAAAAAACACAATCATGTACAATTTGATATAAATAAAATTATTGCATCGCTTAAGCAGCTGAAGCGAAAGCCGTGAGATCACTTCGTTTGTATGTCAGTATACATGTGTGTAAGTATGTATATATGCATCTGGACAAGGTAGAGGGTATACCGACAAACCAATTTTGTTCAAACTTTATACAACTATGTGGCCTGATGCCCCACCAGAGTGATTCGATTTTGAGCACTTTGCCAATTAAAATGTGCTTTACACAGAGCTATTTATGGTCTATTTTAGACGTTTTCTGCAGTATCTTTAAAACTGCTTAGATCAACACATTCACACTTAGTACAATGGAGGCCATAAGACATATTTAATGTTGGCTCTTTGCCAATATACCTGTGATTTCCTGAAGGCCATTTTTGGTCATTTTTGTCATCAAACTTGGTTCACTGTTTACATTCACCGAGACCATAATGAGTTTTTAATTTTGGCTATTTGCCAAGAAAAGTATAGGTTCCACGGAGCCATTTTAATTTTTTTTCAAAGATTTCATGATTACAGAATTTGTGTGTGAACTACAACCTTCATGCTTATGCAGTATCGTAATCGCCCATATATGTTCTCGTGATGCCATGTTCTTTGAACACTTTTGATCTAGTTGATTTCTGTTTTTTCACATAATTTGATAATTGTCTTTTCAAAACTCAAAATAAAATGTGTGATCTTTACTCATAGACCCCTGCCTTACAACCCCATGCCAGAATGGTGATTGCACCCCCAGTGACGACAATTCCTTATACAGCTGCTCCTGCATGTCCGAATTCACTGGAGTCCACTGTGAGATCAGAAAAGGTCAGTACACAATGATTACCATGTATATGCAAGTGTTAAAACTGAAGCAAACACTGCCAAAGACTTGCATTGAGTGTCACACTGCAACACTAGTGTCAGGTATTTAAACTGTGCTTAGACAACAAATAAGTGTGATTAGATAGAGACTACTTGAGTTGGTCTGTGTGAGTTGGTTTTCTGTAGATGTCCGTTGTTATTTCATTGTTGTTTCTTATTAGTTTGAGATCTAACACGGGGATTTTGTGTTCTTCTGATTCCTGTTCCATTGTAAATTTCATGCTAGGGTGTTGTTGATTAATATGCTTAAATAGACCAATATCTACAATGAACCTCACATCACCCAGCACTACAAAAAATAGGCATTGTAAAAACACTCATGCACAGGGCCAATACTTTGATATCAAATAAAACGTTACAGTTTCTAGAGAAGGAGAAGATCAGGAAAGCATTAAGATAAAGTGGATACCCAGAGTGGGCATTAAATGAAGGATAACAACTGGGAAAGAAGATTAAAAACAATAAGAAAGATCAAGAAGAGAGAGAGGAACTATTGCATGTCAAAAAGTGTAACAGTTCCTCCAGTACTGTTGTATGATTAATATGAAACATTGGCATTGTTTTAATATTTGTCAATTATACATAACAACTCATGCAAGGCATGGGGATCTAGATATCTGCCAAGAGATTGGGTGGGACTGTTTGAGGGGGGAGGGGGATGGGCGTTGATGGAGTACAGACCTCTGAGGAAGATTCCTCCCCATAAACTGTGCATATCTCTTTATAAAGTGCTCCCATGGGAGAAAGGTTAAAGGCATAATATTAGTGTGTGGAAATGTATGTTAACCAAATATCAGATAATTTTTTATAAACAGTTGGCCACTGGTGACCAAGCAATAAACGAAAAAACACAATCATGTACAATTTGATATAAATAAAATTATTGCGTCGCTTCAGCAGCTGAAGCGAAAGCCATGAGATCACTTCGTTTGTATATCAGTATACATGTGTGTAAGTATGTATATATGCATCTGGACAAGGTAGAGGGTATACCGACAAACCAATTTTGTTCAAACTTAATACAACTATGTGGCCTGATGCCCCACCAGAGTGATTCGATTTTGAGCACTTTGCCAATTAAAATGTGCTTTCCACAGAGCTATTTATGGTCTATTTTAGACGTTTTCTGCAGTATCTTTAAAACTGCTTAGATCAACACATTCACACTTAGTACAATGGAGGCCATTACACATATTTAATGTTGGCTCTTTGCCAATTTACCTGTGATTTCCTGAAGGCCATTTTTGGTCATTTTTGTCATCAAACTTGGTTCACTTTTTACATTCACCAAGACCATAATGAGTTTTTAATTTTGGCTATTTGCCAAGAAAAGTATAGGTTCCATGGAGCCATTTTAATTTTTTTCAAAGATTTCATGATTACAGAATTTGTGTGTGAACTACAACCTTCATGCTTATGCAGTATCGTAATCACCCATATGTTCTCGTGACGCAATGTTCTTTGAACACTTTTGATCTAGTTGATTTCTGTTTTTTTACATAATTTGATAATTGTCCTTTCAAAACTCAAAATAAAATGTGTGATCTTTACTCATAGACCCCTGCCTTACAACCCCCTGCCAGAATGGTGGAACTTGCACCCCCAGTGACGACAATTCTTCATACAGCTGCTCCTGCATGCCCGAATTCACTGGAGTCAACTGTGAGATCAGAAAAGGTCAGTATACAATGATTATCATGTATATGCAAGTGTTAAAACTGAAGCAAACACTGCCAAAATCTTGCATTGAGTGTCACACTGCAACACTAGTGTCAGGTATTTAAACTGTGCTCAGAGGACAAATAAGTGTGCTTAGATAGAGACTACTTGAGTTGATCTGTGTGAGTTGGTTTTCTGTAGATGTCCGTTGTTATTTCATTGTTGTTTCTTATTAGTTTGAGATCTAACACGGGGATTTTGTGTTCTTCTGATTCCTGTTCCATTGTAAATGTCATGCTAGGGTGTTGTTGATTAATATGCTTAAATAGACCAATACCTACAATGAACCTCACATCACCCAGCACTACAAAAATAGGCATTGTAAAACACTCATGCACAGGGCCAATACTTTGATATCAAATAAAAAGTTACAGTTTCTAGAGGAGAAGATCAGGAAAGCATTAAGATAAAGTGGATACCCAGAGTGGGCATTAAATGAAGGATAACAACTGGGAAAGAAGATTAAAAACAATAAGAAAGATCAAGAACAGAGAGAGAAGGCTAATGGGTTTTGTGTCTTGTCATATGTTAAAGGAGTGGGTGTGCACCTTCAGACATGCTTCAAGAAGCACATTAGCCTCTACCATATAGCAGGACAAACTCTCTAGTCCATCCGAAAGATAAAATGAAGCCAGAGGAATAGTATGGAATTGTGTATGAGACAGAGTGCCAGGTGTGCAGACATTTACATTGGTGAAACAGGAAGATAGCTAGGAGAGAGAGTAGAAGAACATGATAAGTCAGTAGAAGAGAAAGATCAAAAATCAATCCTCAGCCAACATCAAGAAAAAAATGACATATACCATTCATTCCACCACTAATGCAGAAGATCAAAATCCATGAAAAAGAACCAATAGATAGACGTAGCAAAGTCCTAGAGGCCATCAACATCAGAGCGAAAGGAGCAAAGCTAAATAGCAATGATGGAGTTGAGATCCCGGAAGCTTAGGGACCATCCAGTATTTATGACTGGGCAGGATAGGAGGATTTTCGAAAATTGCTGTAAAAAATGAATAGCCCCCCTCAAACTCCTGTGACAAAATTGGTAAACCCCCCTCAATTTCATGTGACAAACATTGATGACTCCCCAACCCAACAGTTAACGCAATCATTGTCAGTTAACTAAAATCCTATTTGATGGATATCCATAATATAAAAAACAGTACATTTTAGTACCGAATCTCTAAAAATAGGGGTAAATTTTTTATGAAAAAAAATGATTGCCATCCCCCCTCAAAAGTGTGTGAAAAATTGATAGCCCCCCTCCCCCCTTGCAAACATTGTGACAAAAGTTCATGGCCCGCCCTAAAATGCTCCTACCCCAACCTGTCATAAATAATGAATGGTCCCTTACCTACCCTTTTTGAGGGTGGAGTGTGTAATATTTTATGGCTACAGATGTTGACACATACGTTGCTTCAATAACAAGTTTATTAAAAACTACAACTTC
Source organism: Streblospio benedicti (assembly GCA_019095985.1). Taxonomy (NCBI): domain Eukaryota; kingdom Metazoa; phylum Annelida; class Polychaeta; order Spionida; family Spionidae; genus Streblospio; species Streblospio benedicti. Next base: position 22,419 of record JAGTTF010000643.1, read on the forward strand.
CAAGATGGCTATCGCAATATATACAATAAAAACATAGAATACAGTACACAGTATAAAGTATCATATTAGCAGTGAAATATAAAAGTACAATTTATAGTTTGCAAATATGCAGACTACAACATCTCCCTTTGTTTAACTAAAGTGAGAGGAACGCTTTCTGTTATCAAAGCTTTAATCCCGTGGTCGAACGATAAAAGGCAATTGAGATGTGATTGCAATCAATATTCTGTATTGCAACATTCCTATCTAATATGATAACACAGTATTCTACACACATTGATGAAATTAAAAGTTTCTTAGGCTCACCAGTATGATTTCACAATATTGTATTATCTTATGTGGCCAGTGAAACCTGTTGCATGTCAAAAACTGTAACAGTTGCTCCAGTACTGTTGCATGATTAATATGAAACATTTTGTATTAAAATACATTGGAGCTGAGTGCATTGGCATTGTTTTAATATTTATTTATTATACATAACAATGCATGCAGGGAATCTAGATATCTGCTAAGAGAGGCTGTGGGAAGGGGGGGGAGTGTGTAGCACAGACCGCTGTCTCTGAGGAAGATTCCTCCCCATAAACTGTTCATATCTGCTTATTAAGTGCCCCTGTGAGATATAATTGTCCATCACACTTTGTGTTGAAATGCATGCTAACTAAACATTTTATCATTTTTTATGGGCAGTTGGCTACTGGTGACCAAGCAATAACATAAATCATATACAATTTGATTTTAGCTCATGGCATGCATCATCATGTGATTGAAGTGTTTTTCCCAGTCTGAGTAGTTATGGGTTTTAATTATAAACAGAGGTATGGGTGCAATGCTAGGTATCGATGTTTATCAAAATATGACATGAAAGATGTATATACATGTCTGTATATGCTGGTGTTGTTTGAGCCGTGTGCTCGAGTGCAGACAACACCACTCGATAACATGTGATTGTATTCTACTGTCCTAAAATTCTATGTAGCAGGTACATAGCGCTTGGTCTCATTTTTCAGAATCAAATATTCTACTGTCAAATGGAGTTAATATCCTCCATTTACAATGACTTGTTTCTTTCGTTATTTTGTTTTTACCTTTTTACATGATTTGTTAATTGTCCTTTCAAAACTCAAAATAAAATGTGTGATCTTTACTCATAGACCCCTGCGATTCAACTCCTTGCCAGAATGGTGGGACTTGCACCCCAGTCGCCGACTATTCCTCATACAGCTGCTCATGCGTGACCCTTGTACATGGCGTCAACTGTGAGACCGGCCCAGGTCAGTACACAATGATTATCATATATATGAGTGTATGTCAAGCATTAAAACTGAAACAAATGCCATTAAAGCCCGTATTGTGTGTCACAGAACACACTAGTGCGAGATACTTAAACCTATGCTTAAAGGACAAATAAGTATGGTTAGGTATAAAGAACTACTTGATAGCAGCATTATGTTGTGGGCTTTTGCATTCAAAAAATTCCATTCATCCAAACACAGCCAATAAAATGAACTGCAGCAGTAGAAATAGCACACTACATATAAAATGGCATTTTTCACATACAAATTTCATGTGCATTTTCATTATAAGGAGCCAGTATTCAACTCCATTATGTATATAGATATTGAATTCTATTGACATTTACAGATGCAGTGGAATCTGCCAAAGTGAACACCTTTGTATACTGTTTTACGCAGATTTCGTTTACAACATTCCTTATATAAACAATATCATGAATATATGTTGGTAGACACTTGCCAAATGGTCATTTTACAGGTAAGTTACACAGTGGACATCTGCAGGAGAAACATTTGGCAAACATTTCTTATACCACTTAGTGTATTTACTAATCTCCAGCTCTTCCATTACTTTGTAGACAGCATTGATTGATGCTCTCACCATTTTGTGTTATTTGTGTCATTGAAAATTTTGTGGACGACCTTTGTCTAAATTACACTAATTATTTAGAAGGGCTGCTTTCAGGTTTCACCAGCAATTTGACTTGTGGACCCCTTCTGCAAAATCATGGATCTGCCACTATGAACATGCTGCTGTATGGTCCCCGGGTATGTGAGAAAAGAAATATAGTGCAATAAGGATGCCAATGACCTGGTGTGATTATAGAGTCGCTAGAGCACAATATTAGTGAATTGTGACTGTAAATATGCACATGTACAAAAATGAGTGTTTCACATGTGCTATTGCTACATTCATTGACATCCTTGTAACACTATTATCTTGCTCCACTCTCTGGGGAGAATACAGCTGTAGCTGACCTGTACCTACTTAACATGGAGCAGTGTGCAGCCTGTTAGAGATGAGTTTGCTCAATGCCCACTGTCCCACCATCGAACCCAGGACCCTCTGGTCACAAATCCAAGTCCCTACCCACTCGGCCACAGAAGTAGTATGCCATTACGTATGTATATGTGTTTCAGAGTGGATCCAGCACGCCGGACATTCTTACTTTGTCTACACCGGCTACATCGGGTGCTACTACGCCGACTGCCGCGCCATCTGTCTCGGCCTCGGCGCCGACCTCATCACGATCGACTCTACTGAGGAGCAGGATTTTGTTGCCACCGTAGCCAGCAACAGTGAGTCTCGCATGTTTATTACTTTACTAGAAAAAGTTGTCAAATCACCAACACTGGAATGTTTTTATTCATGTCACATTGGTTGCTGTATTTTAGATACATCATGATAACAAATAACTAAAGGTGTGCAGTATACTGAACTGTTTTAGATCTAAAATGTTGAATGTGGTAATAACAATTAGTGTATAAACTAAGCAAGTAGGTCGCATATTAAAGACATTTAAACATACTATGTGAATATACCGTATACGACCATCCAAGTGCCTACCCTCGTGTAATAGAACTCCCTCCATTTTGAGAAAATTTTAATTTAACTGCCCTGGGCTCTTGGATGGTCTCTTATGGTATGCAGCATTTCATATAAAATTATGTATAAAGTTTGCCACTTCATTATAACTGACATGCCTAGACATGCATTAATACATGCCCGTGTATATCATGAAAATGTGTGTTGCTGTAAGATGTTTGTGACGCCTCCATGTTTGTGTTGTAGAGCGCTACTGGCTGTCCATCTACCAGTCCACACCCGGCACATGGGTAGTCAACTCCGACAGCACGCAGCCGATAACCTACAGCAACTGGGCTGGTCAGCCCGCTGGTGCCCGGTGCGCTTACCTTTGGAGTGGGTACAGCTACAGATGGCTGGACGTGGGTTGCACCGCTTGGGAATACCGTTACATCTGCGAGAAGTAGGCGCTTCTCCTCCTCGCCACCTCCAAAACACAAGCACATGGCTCACGGGGCCTCAGGGTTCACTGTCCTATGATGGCAATCAATTACAGTAGAACCTCCAATTAAGACCACCTCTATAATGAGACCACCTGTATAATAAGACCACCTTTTTCAGTCCCAATCCTCCATATAAGGACCACCTCTCCATTGAGACCACTTCCAGTCTGCCCCACAAGTGGTCTTAATAATGAGGTTCCACTGTAATTCAATATAATCATTGGGGATGAATTTATGTATATCACTAGAAATGTTTTTGGAGGGTTTTATTGAAATTTGTAATGATGATGCAAAATTGCTGTTTCTGGGTTGGTTTGTTTTATGGAAATTCTTCCAAAAACCATTTGCTTGTGTATTGTACTTCTGCAGGTGTACATACTGACTATTCATTTTAACAATTGGAAACATATTTTGTGCATTCCCACATTCAATATGGTATTGTAGTCCGGGGAATGGCTAACACCAATATTCTAAACAAAATTATTGTACTTCAGAAAAAGATAATGAGAATGATTTGTGGAATAAGGAGAGACATACTGCTCCGTTATTAAGGAGCATGAGATATTAAAGTTAGAAGATGTATATAAATTTAAGATTTGTGCCATTGTATTGAAGCTAACAATAGGTG
>JAGTTF010000644.1:0-10615 GCA_019095985.1 Streblospio benedicti
TTCCTTGTTCAAGGTGGCCACATAGAAAATTATTTGAATCCAAGCAATTACTTTTGTGCTAAAGTGATGCTGATTCTGCTAATGATGATGAATTGTAGAGGCCGAACCCAGTCAAGGCATTGACCTCGCCGTGACGTAAAGCCACAGATAGGTCACAAAATCAGTCACAGTGCGGCGTCACTTGGCGTGTGAGGTCTTCATGACGTCACAGTGACCTCACAAAACACTTATAACGTGACGTCACGCATGTGAGGTCACTGCGACATCGCTGTGATCTCACGTATGTATGTACGTAATTAACGTCATACGTTAAACGTTCTGACGTAGTCAACAGGTGCTCTTCACTCAGACGATTGCAAAACCGGTACGCACGTAAATATTTTGTTTATTATTGGAATATTTCATAGAATATTGTGACAAAATGTTACAAAAGTACCCGTATCAGATACAGCTTAGTAAACGCATTAACTGGTAACTCTCACAACTTAACGAAAGTCCAATAACTTTGAGGTTAATGAAAATAATTATAGTAACTGTCCAATGACTTGCACATTCAGCTATTATCGCTCAAGTTTTTGCCGCTCGTCAAATGAAGCGTTGTTTGAAGAGAATTGTCCGAGTTATGCGTATCCACGAATGTATGCGTATCCACAATATTGTACATTAGATCTTCGGGGTGTAGGTAAATCCAGCTGCCATCATGTTAATATCGACACCCTCATAGGCAGGTGAGTGATATGGGCCTTTATATGTTCCTCTTGTATTTACAGTCATTGAAATTTGTCCCTGCAATTCACATCACGGAAATTGAACATGGCAGATGAAGAATTCAGTAAAAAGGTATGCAGATATTTTAAATTAAATGCATTCAAACTTGCTATCTAGCTCATTTAGTAAAAGGGACTTTCATTTCTTCATCAATGAGAATTATATATACGGGTTTGTGTGCTAAAAATAAGACCAGGCTATCAAGCTGCCTCAGCATTTAATTGTTATTTTAATATTTCATTCTTTGATTCAGTAAAATAACTAATTGGTGCAAATGTTACATTGTTCAGAGAAAGTGTGCACAGCAGTCTGCAAGAAGAAAAACTCAAAAGGTTTTGCGTGCCATCGACTCCAGTTTGGAACTGATGCAAGAGGTGGAATGGCAAAGTAATGCTCCAAATATTATGAGTAATCAAGATGTGTATGTGGAATCAGAGTATGTGGAGCTAGATGAACATTATGAAAGCTTGGAAAGAGATGAAATTACAGATAAAGAAGATGGACAACTATCATTGATTACCGAAGATTGTGAGAGTACCGGTATATTGGAGAGCACATCATCAAGTGACGAGAGTGAGTCAGAGACAAAAGACTCACTGAAAAATGATCTTGCAAAATGGGCAGTTGACTGCAACATTGCCTTAACATCCGTAACAAAACTTTTGGGCATACTACGCAACCATCAGGTAGATGTACCAGCCCAAGCTGTTACACTGTTACAAACACCAAGGACAGCAGAAGTTATGGAAAAATCAGGTGGTGATTACATGTACTTTGGATTAAAAAAAGGCATAACAAATACACTTTCACAGGTGCCAAGCCATGAGCTGGAGACAATTGAACTTTCAGTAAACATAGATGGATTACCTGTGTATAAATCTAAGAATTCATCCCTTTGGCCAATTCAGTGCATCATTGCAAACTTACCTCAATCCAAGCCATTTATTGCTGCTTTGTTCTATTCAAGCCAAAAACCACAAAACTTAGATTTCCTAACTGAATTTGTTGAAGAACTTAAAGAACTTATGGAAAATGGTATAGCTGTGGGCAATGGTTGCATGAAAAGTGTGTTACTGAAATGTTTTGTGTGTGATGCGCCAGCGAAAGCACTGATCAAGGGAACTGTACAGTTTAATGGCCGATATGGATGTGATTACTGTGAAGTAAGAGGGCAGCATAATGGGATGATGTCCTTCTTAGAAGTTGGTAAGCTCAGGACTGACAAATCATTCAGAGAACGAACAAATCCACAGCATCACAAAAATGATACCCCACTAGAGCAACTTAATATAGATATGATAAACCAATTCCCTATTGATCCAATGCATTGTGTAGATCTTGGTGTAACAAAGAAACTAATGTTGCAGTGGAAAGAGGGGATCCTAAAATACAGATTGTCAGCTGGACAACTTAATATTATAAGTGATTACAATTGTGCCTTGGGACAATTCATGCCATCCGAATTTAACAGAAAACCAAGAAAGCTGGATGAAATCAAAATGTGGAAAGCAACAGAATTTCGCACCTTTTTGATGTACACGGGACCAGTGTTGTTGAAATATATACTCTCCAATGAAATGTACAAGCACTTCATGTCACTTAGTGTGGCTGTGTGTTTATTATACAATAAAAATTCCGTAGAAAAACACAAAACATATGCAGATTCACTGTTAAGATATTTTGTTGATGAAGCAAGAAGAATTTATGGTGAACGATTCCTTTCGTATAATACTCATTGCCTGCTTCACCTAGCTAATTTTGCACAAAAATATAAATGTCTACAGAATTTTTCTGCCTATGAATTTGAAGACAATTTGGGATCAATAAAAAAATCAATTCGTGGATCTGGGCGTCCTATTGTGCAAGTTTCTCGCAGGTTAGCGGAAAAAGAGCATAATAATAAAGTGACAGAACATACTAGTAGAATGTGCAAAACACCCATGTTGAAAACTGGAATGTGCTACTTAATGTGGGATGGAAGGTACTGCACGATTCACGACATCCAAAAGGGAAATGACAAAGTGTTGTGTGAAGTGTATACCCAAACAAAAAGCTTCTATGCTTGCCCATGTGACTCAAGACTGCTTGGGATACACAAAGTCTCAAAAAGAAAGAGTAACATGATGTATCTTAGAATCAATGACATAAAAAGCTCCGCAATATACTTTCCACTGTCGATATTCAACAGAGAAGAGTGTAACACAGCAGTAGTCATCCCACTCATGCATTCACTCTAAGTCAATTTTAATAATGATCTCAACTACTGAAGCCTTGGATACTGTATTATAGGAACCTTATACATATATGAGAGTGGGACTCAATGAAAAACTCTGAAATACTGTGTGAAAGAATTAATATTAGGCCCGCAACCTGTCTATTATCTATTTTCACCCAAGGTGCAAATTCCTGAAAACCAATGGTGGAAATCACTGAAATCAGGGAAAATCTTGAACAATCTCATGTATTCTTATATTGCTGACAATTTCAGATCCAGGACATCATAAATTATTATGCTGTTGAATTTGAGGAGGGCAAGTGTGGTGTTGTTCCTTCAAACTGGTTATATCGTACAGATGAGGGGCTTTTCTGTAGATGGACTTCAAGTCTTAACCACATAAAAAATGCATCCATTCCAAATCCCAACTGGCATGTCTACAGAATAAAGAAGTTATTATGTAAAACAGGTGTGTAGTAAAAAAATTTTTTTTAAATTTATAATCAAGTTTCACTTGAACACTTGAACTGCTGTGTATTCAGTTTTTAATTTGAATTTAGTTAAAGCAAGATAATATTGAAATTTGTTTATTCATCTTTATAATTATGTCGTTTGAGTTATAGGTCTGTTATCGTATTGAAAATTTCTATTTGTTAAGCATTTTTCTTTTATTTTTCAGAGTCTTATGATAAGGCTGATGCTGTGCTGTCAGAATACAGCACCGATCCTCACATGGACAGTGTGCTGAGAAAGGAGATAACACAAAGTGATCCAATTGTAAGCGTCTCAAGAAAGAGAGTAAAAAAAAAGAAGAAAACAAATAAATGGTCCAATCTGTCAACAGACTCATCAGATGGTTAGTAATTACATATTTTCCAGATAACATTCTGGCAAAAGGAAAGGAAAGGAATTATTGTAATGCTATTTCTTATTTTTACACATGTTTATGTTGCCTTTGATAAAAAAAATACATAAACAAGCAATATACATGGACTTGAAGTGGCATGATTTGATTTTTAGTGAAAGGTCTCATCTTGCTTCTTCGGTAGTCTTAAAAAGGTCTTTAAAAGGTCTCATTTCAGATTTCTAAAAACTTGCAGACATCCTGTTCGACAATATTATTGAAGAATACAATAAATAAGTCCAACCTCCAGACAAAAAAAAAACTTGTAGTGAATAACAGATTCAAACTACCACTCTTGAAGGATCCTACACGGGATCTTATGTGATAATTCGGTGGTTAATTTATGACCGTGCTTAAGATGCCTTTGCAAGTCTTGTACTTGAACACTTTGGAGCATTCTTTTCCAGGACATGAAAAAGACAGTTCAAACCCCTTTGCCATATGGTAAATTTGTCAATGTTCCTTCATGGCGGATGCTCCGACAATCTTCTTGTTCTTCTTGAAGCTGTGTCTGTGACAATGAGGGTGTGGACACTCGAAGTTCTTTTTTGCACTCCAGAGCACAAGCAGGTTCTGTACTTCGGGAACCGTACGTGTTGCCCCCAGCTTACAGGTTCCCAGTTCTACCTGATATCTCACTTGTGTGGTCATCGTTTAATGTATAAAAGTGAAAATAGAATTAAAAAAATTTTTTTTTTAATTTTTTTATTTTTTTTTAAACTTTTTAATTTAACATTCCCTAGTTTAAAGTTTAATCTTACACTTTTTAAATAAAATATTCTTAGATCTATTCATACTAATTGTGTTTTAAACTAACCTAATATAACTCCATTAGCCTATCAAAGATACAACATGGACCGTCCGTCCACATCAGGCACCGGCCTCCTGAGAACTCCACGCCCCATAAGACACCCACAGCCCCATCCGGACATCCCGGGGACACCCACACTGGTGCCTCCTCTTCTGTCGCTGCCCACAAGACCTCCGTGGAGACCACCACACATGAGTGAACGAGGTATTCGCTCCTTAAAATCACCGGCGTATTTGTCCATTATACATTAAAAGCAAAAAAAAAAAATCCTTTGAATGCATATTAAATAAAAATAGTAAATACTTCCTCCTTTTCCCTCCCCAAAGAAAAAAAGTTTTTTTATAATCATCTACCTACCGCGCTCACCTTTTTTGTTATAACAACCCACCCAATATTTATTTTTACTTTCTAAATATTTTACTTAATTTTCATTTGAACTGTTGCTTTTATTAATATAATTGCATAAGTATATGTATAACATGTTTTCAACCTATAAATCCAATTTCACTTCTTGCTAGAATACTAATTATACTCCTTTTGCAGGACCGAGATATCTGTTCCTGCCACCTCCAATTATTATACGCTCCATATATCCGCCTTATCAATACCCTATGTAGAATTTTCACATCATTTTATTTATTCTTTCAGAAGACTTACCAACTAGGGGACCACCTGAATGGTGGTGGCCTCACGCCAAAGACAGATGGTGTCTGTGAGACACAAAAAATTTCAAAGTCCTTATTCTCAACCTTGAGAAAATCTCAACCTACTTCAAAAACGATTCCAAACGCCGTTAAACCAGCTAGATCGGTTTTTGATTTTTAATTTTTTTCAACCACACAAAAAGAAGTTGGGATCAAAATGAAGATCACAACAAGAAACTGGCGGCCCAGCCACTGAAGGACTCCACAAGAAGAAAGTGTGAAGTGGCTGAACGTGACAAGGGTATTTACAGTTCTGTAATATGATAATCTTCTTACTTAAATCATCTGTGCCTTTGGAGAAAGAAGATGCACACAGGAGCTTTGTCATCAGATGAAGAGGACATTGATTTGGTGGCGGAGTTCCGAGAAAGAGTTGCTCAGGACAAAGAAGAAAAAAAAGATTGCAACAGAAATTGAGAGAGGGCAATCATGAACAAATATTATACCAATATGAAGATGACCTCAGAACAAGAAATGGTGGTGTCCTCTGGTGGCGAAGTTTCTGCTGACCCCGAAGAGGAATGAAGGTAAAATACACAAAAAGTTAGATTTTCATAATAGCCCGGCCATTTTGGAAGAAGAGGTAAGGGATTTCCCAAAATTGAATTTGGTTGATTTTTTTTAACTTCAGGGGACCATATAGAAGGTTTCTGTGCAAAAATTTGTTTGTTAGGCAAAATGTTGGGGTCAATCAAAATTTTTACTCTACAGTCGCAGCCATCTTGGACTTGAAGGTCAAAATGAGGTCAAATCATTATGAAAGCACCAAAATTGAATTCATTACACCTGAAAACCATAAAATTGAGGTACTATACATGCTTGTAAGTCAAATACACAAAAAGTTAGATTTTCATAATAGCGTTGGCGGCCATTTTGGATTTTCGCACGTGGAGGGAGTTCCCAAAGGTTGAATTTGGTTGAATTTTTTGGGGGGGGCTTCAGGTGACCATATAGAAGGTTTCTGTGCAAAAATTTGTTTGTTAGGTAAAATGTCCGGGTCCACCGTAATTTTTACTCTACTACAAGCAGTATGCAGAGTGCGAAAAGTACAAAACGTGCAGGCATCCAGAGTATTCAGAGAAAAAGAAAGATTGGTTGAACCCTAGTAAATAACCATCAAGATATGCCAAAATGAGCAAATCTAAAACTTGTCATAACTCAAATGTCTCCATAATTATGTGTGAAATATGCACTCTGCTAGAAATTTTCAAAGACAATAAAGGCATTCTCAACAAATTTTCCAATGTGTGAATAATAAGGCAGAGAATGGCATAGTTAGAACAGTGGATCATAAAAATATAATAATATACTAATAAACTTTATTCATATAGCGCAGTTAACTTACATAATAAAACATGCAATATAGCTCAAAGCGCTTTACAAGACTAGTTAAAATACAATTAATTGAATATTGAATGAAGAACAAGTTAAAAATAAAATAAAATTGACTCATATCATGAATATCTAAGAAATGACACCAGCTGAATAACACATTAGTAATAAATTATCCTTATCCTTAACAGCTGTACTCATTGAATGGAGGTTACTACTGGGTTATGGTATAGACATGATCAATTATTTTGTTCTCAGAACCTTTTTTCATGAGACATGAGCGAATCGTCTGCAAGCCAGGTAAAAATGGCTGAGAACAAAAAAAATTATCATCTGTACTCATGATATCTCACATTTTTTAATTTTCATCCCGTCTTTAAATGCGCTAGGAAAATATTTCTCTTGTTACTAGCCTCATGATGTTGCTTTTACGTAATTTCCGATGTCCGTTTCCCAGCATATATTTTCGAACTCGAGGTAAGAATGGTGAAGAAAACGAAGACTTCGAATGCATAAAAATGTGTACAACAATGAGACTTTTCCCCTGTAGCCAGCACCAGTCTACCTCGAATGCTCCCCATGTTGAGTATGATGATTTTAGGCCCGAGGCCAAGACTTGCAAGGGCCCAAATTCCCATGATGTCACCATTCCAGTTGTAAGCATATACATTCCTCTCATCGGTCATGAAAATATAATCGCCAACAGCCACCATAATCTTAGTTAGTTGAAATCCCAAATGAAGACGTTTTGTAGGACTTGAAATGCTTGAATAGATTGTTAAAATAGACTTTGCTTGATATTTTGCATCAAGTATGGCAAAGCGATTATTATTCGGGTGACTCACGATAGATACGTCATGAGATCTCACTGTGAAAGGCAATGGATAACAATATGGATACATACATGTATCCCTGGTGTCGTACAATTCAAGATGGACGTCTTCAAGATCATACCGCATTTCACATTCCAATACATAAGGGCCTAGAGTTCCACGCAACATCCCGTCTCGACCACTAAAAACAACTAGCCTGTGTTTAAAATCAGACAGATGAACTATCGTGTCTTCATCTAAGTCGCCATCATCAGTGACAAAACTTCCATCGTCAAGGCCGTACCGTGTCATAATCTTCTATTCGGACAATTGCTTCGACAACACCATTTGGAATTTTCTTCTTCCATTCCCTTGAAAATCGCAGCTGGTAATCATCTTTTATGTCTAATGTCCACTTACTAAAGTACGTGTTGTTAATTGAAAGCATGCAGTCGCGTCCACTGCATGCAAAACACTCCTTTTCAACTGACTGTCGAACTAGAGTCATGCGCGTACACTCGTGAAGAGACAGAATGTGGTTGAATGGCTTCGTTGCGACTGGAGACACTATTGTAAATGTGTTGTTGAATGGCGGAGGATCGTTAACGAATTCCATTGTATACTATTTCATTACAGAAATGCTGTAATAGCCTTATTAGATATCTGTGGCTGTCACAGGGCGCCTCGGCAGGAGATGTGAGAGTTGTGAACAACATCCTACTCAGTGGAAAAAGGCATCAGAAAGTGATAAGTGTTTTTATATAAATCTTTCAAATTTCACTTCTAAAGCATTAGTTTGATTTAGTTTGTTATTAAATATTTTTTGTGTTGATAACATACTTTTGATAATACATGTTTTATAGATTGCATTATTATTTGATTTGGCAAACACTGGATTCCCAAACCGTAATCTCTACAACATCAATCCCCCATCTGAATAAGATGACAGCCACTTTGTGCCGGATTCCTGGGTTTGCAGTGCCGTTGCCAGGACGGAAAGAGACTTGAAAGAAAACAAGAGGCCCATGGGCCTTAACGGTCACCTGAGCATCAACAAATATTAGCGAGATAAGCAGTTTGTGATGTTTTTTCAGGGATTCCTCAATAATTCCCTGGGAGTCATGAAATATACAATTTTTTGGTATGTAGCATCTGTAGGGTAAGGAGACAAGAAATTGTGAATTTCATGACCCCCCACCCCAAGGGAAGGTATTAGACACTACCTTGATCATCATTACTTTATACACAGTTTGTCTGGATCCATACCTGGGAGGAGGACATTTTTTTAAAAATAAATAATGCATTTTTTGTCTTTATGGACTACATTATGGCCACACCTTAGCACTGGTGAATCCTGACCTTTCAAGTTTCATTTAAATATGGGGTCTATGAAAATTCACATGTTTTTTGGTAGAAAAGTTGTGGCCCTAATTTGAACTATTTTTTGAAAATAATAAAAATAAATCACTTACAAACTTGGTTTGTCTTGATCAATGCCTGGGAGCAAGTCCAATTAAATAAGATATTTTAAGAAATACAGCAGATTTTACACAATTTTACTACCTTCATGTTTCATTTATTCAGGGCACACTTTTGTCATGAAATTTACAATTTTGGTGGAATAAACCCTTCATTGGTTCACAGTAGAAGTAAAAAAAAATAATAATTATTACAGTTTGTATATATAGTAATTACATACTTGGTTTGTCTGATCAATGCCTTTCACTTTTTTTTAGATATAGAGAATAAGATTTTTTAAGAAATACAGCAATGTTGTTTTTTTACACTTTTAACCATACCCTCCCTTGGGGTGGGGGGTCATGAGAAATTTATAATTTTTGTAGACCCTTCATATGTACATCTTAGCCTACAGATGCTACATAAACAAATTTTGTTAAGATTGGCCCAGCAGTTTTTGAGAAGAAGATGTTAATCTCATTAGGAGCGGGGTCATGAAAATTACAATTTTGGTAGACCTGTCCTGGTTATTACTACATCCATCAATAGAGAAAATAGTTTTAGGAAATTCATTTCATTGTCATTGCCAAATGAAAAATATAAACTACTAATCATTCAACTATTTTATCCTGCAGTATTTGTGATTCCCAATAAACCATCCACATGTCCTCATTTTCAGCAAGGGGCATCCTGAAATGTCCCAAGGAATTCAGACCATGAAAATCTAAGTACACCTTCAACAAGGTAAGTGACTCAACTGCTTAAGTTTATTTCATATCATGCCAGTAACGATTCAATTTGTATAACTCCAATTATAGATTGACAAAGACAGCTGTCGTCTGCAAGCTCTCTGCGATCCAGATCTACTGTAGCACATGGCACATCATGTTCAAAATCTATGTCTCTCACTGCAAAACCTACATCATAACATTCAGCCCTGCGGCGTAGCCTTATGAACAGACTCAAGGAGTTCATCTCAGGTCTTCCACCCGCTGTTGGTAATGTGGAATCGGTATCAGTTGTCTTTGGCAAAACAATAAATATAAACATACTATGGGAGAGGCTTTATTTAGGAGTATCAGCAAGAATATCTCCTAAGACATGTGTTAAAAGCACACAGACTGAGGACTTGTAGGAGGAAGATGATTTTCCTGAAAATTGTACAGACCCTGGGTATAAACAGCCAAGGTAATGGCACATTCTTAAATAATCTCATTGACATCATAATGTTTTCATTAGTATACGGTGAACAACATGAATTTAAGCATAAAAGTATCATATTTTACATGAATTCTTCTTTATTTCTTTTTCATTTTTTATATTTTAGAGAACATACGAAAAAGTTTGAATCAGGGGTTTGAATACACTTACCACAAAGACACAGAGTATGTGATCTGTGCTAAGCACCAGATTAAAGAATTGTTCGAAAACTGTTTCAAATGTGGATGAGAGGAAAAGGTTGGGGAGAAATCAGAAAGCAAGTTCTCTGGTGGAACTCTTTTCCAAGTTGAAGCAGTAAGGGCACACAATTGAAACTGTAGATTAGAGTAAATTATATTGTATTGTATCAGTATATTTCACATAAAATGCATAATAAATATGTTATGTAAC
>JAGTTF010000644.1:10715-31095 GCA_019095985.1 Streblospio benedicti
GCATTTGCTCTAGTGCCGCTCAAACATTTGAACTAATTGATTGTGTTCGTCAAAAAAAATTTGCAATGCAGAAACAATTGCATGATTAGTGTTAGAATCTATTCTACAACGTTGATTGGGGTTGATTGACTTGATCTTCAACGGTTCCCATAAAATAAATTTGCTGGCATCTGAATCTGGCATTGGTAGTATTGATCCGGCACGGTGATAGATTTGCCCTTTGTATTTTAAATGTTGGCATGTAATTTTCATGGATAATTTCTGTGGCACCAAAGGAGGTCATTTGGAAACAGGAATTGAACTTTCGGATGTTTGTCAAAAGTGCCGTGATTGAGCAGATTCACCTGAAACCAAAGTTGATAGAGGTTCAGGAGGTGAATGTAAAACTGGCAGTTTCACCTTTCCCCTGCACAGCACATTCCTGGAGTTTCATTCTTGAATTTCAATGCACTGCAAAAAGCCGCATTTGCTGTCTATTTTTTCCAATTACAACACACCTATGACCACTGTAATCTAGGCGAGGATTGTAGTTGAATGCAGCTAGGGTCAGTTCATTATTATTACTTGGCGTCTGGATTGAATACGAACATAGTTTTCTCGAACCTGCCTTTGTCTCGCTGCTGGTCTAGGGTTTCATAGGACCTTTGCATTCAACACTGGATTTTAGCTGCTTTCGGTGGTTTCGGCTGCACGATATTCAGCATTGCGCAATCTAAGTGTTTGTAATCTAGAATCACGCTGTTCAGCCGTTTCTGAAGCTGTTGTCTTTTTTGTAACGTTTTGATCTAGACGTAGATCGACCGATTGAGGTGCGTTTTGAGGCATACCGGGTACTCATTTGAACTGCAAATAGAAGGTGGGATTTTTGATAATTTTACCTATTTACCCCATAATGAAGGTGTAACTATCCAAGAATATACGATGTTCGAAGTGCCATTGATTTTACTAAGGACATTACGTAGCTGTTAAAATCAATATGAAATAGATCTATAGTGAAAAGTAGAATCACACTATCTGTAAATGGTTCATCATAATTGTCTGTATCTGTCTGTACTGTTCTTATACTGTATAACGTTTGCTCTAAAATTACAGTGTTCAGTGTACTGTTCTTGATACGTGTGCGTTCTAGGTCTACGTATAACGTAAATTGTGGCGTTGCATTTCTTATGATGTCACCATTCCAGTTGTAAGCATATACATTCCTCTCATCGGTCATGAAAATATAATCGCCAACAGCCACCATAATCTTAGTCAGTTGAAATCCCAAATGAAGACGTTTTGTAGGACTTGAAATGCTTGAATAGATTGTTAAAATAGACTTTGCTTGATATTTTGCATCAAGTATGGCAAAGCGATTATTATTCGGGTGACTCACGATAGATACGTCATGAGATCTCACTGTGAAAGGCAATGGATAACAATATGGATACATACATGTATCCCTGGTGTCGTACAATTCAAGATGGACGTCTTCAAGATCATATCGCATTTCACATTCCAATACATAAGGGCCTAGAGTTCCACGCAACATCCCGTCTCGACCACTAAAAACAACTAGCCTGTGTTTAAAATCAGACGGATAAACTATCGTGTCTTCACCTAAGTCGCCATCATCAGTGACAAAACTTCCATCGTCAAGGCCGTAAATGGACTGCTCATACCGTAGGTGTCATAATCTTCTATTCGGACAATTGCTTCCACAACATCATTTGGAGTTTTCTTCTTCCATTCCCTCGAAAATCGCAGCTGGTAATCATCTTTTATGTCTAATGTCCACTTACTAAAGTACGTGTTGTTAATTGAAAGCATGCAGTCGCGTCCACTGCATGCAAAACACTCCTTTTCAACTGACGGTCGAACTAGAGTCACGCGCGTACACTCGTGAAGAGACAGAATGTGGTTGAATGGCTTCGTTGCGACGGGAGACACTATTGTAAATGTGTTGTTGAATGGCGGAGGATCGTTGATTAATTCCATTGTAGATGTATTTGTTGACACTGTCAAGCACCATGCATTGCAGTCTGCAACTGGTCGTAAATTCAGGATGAGCAATTAATCATAAATTCTTTTTCCAGCCAATTATATCTGTAAAGATCTTACTGGCTATCAAACTAGATATTCCGCGTGAAGTTTTCTTTCAAGATATGAAATTCTTAAATTATTTGAGTTCTGTCCATTTGGTAGAGTTAGTCTATATAGTCTATGATACTAGTTTGAAAATACTCTTCCCAATTTAGCTTATTGTCACTAGGGAAAAAATGGCACACTAATTTGAAATTGAATTTGAATATTAAAATAACATGGCCCTTGTGAGAGATTGCAGGCCAGGGGTGATGACCCCTCTTGGGGGTTGACTTAACGAAATAACCACCAGCCAAGAGAAACCTATCATCAGGACCAGGAAGCAGTGGATTTTCTGTTGCTCTACAGCTTCAAATTTCAATACATTAGAAATGCTGTTTGATTTTCTGTTGTATATATTTCTGTCACAAATGCTGTAATAGCCTTATTAGGCATCTGTGGCAGGAGGGCGTGAGGAGCTGTGAGCAACATCCTACTCAGTGGAAAACGTCATCAGAAAGTGATAAGTGTTTTTTTTATATAAATCTTTCAAATTTCACTTCTAAAGCATTAGTTTGATTTAGTTTGTTATTAAATATTTTTTGTGTTGATAACATACTTTTGATAATACATGTTTTATAGATTGCATTTTTATTTGATTTGGCAAACACTGGATTCCCAAACCGTAATCTCTACGACATCAATCCGCCATCTGAATAACATGACAGCCACTTTGTGCGGGATTCCTGGGTTTGCAGTGCCGTTGCCAGGACCGAAAGAGACTTGAAAGAAAAAAAAATGTAAGCATTGTTCAATAATGCCTCATTTCATTTGTTCAAATATCCACTTCTCTAAATAGTAAGGCTGCACTTTTAGTAAATTTGGGAACAGTTTTAGGAAATTCATTTCATTGTCATTGACAAATGAAAAATATAAACTACTAATCATTCAACTATTTATAAAACAATTTACAGTGAAACGAAAATTTTGAAACGTTTAGTTCCCGTTATTAATAATTTGGTAGAAAATTTGTAATAAAAGTCGATTGAAGATAGTCAAGATCCTGTATCACTAGATGCAAAGGAAATAATGACAGAAAAGTTGAGATGAGGCTTACTAGTCGCTCCAGGAGACCCAAGATAAAAAGTACAGATCAAAGCCAAAATTCTACCAGGAACTTAGTAAAGGATAACAAAGGGACTGTTATAATTCAAAATATCGTTCAAAATAACATCATTCAGCAATCGAAAGAAAACAAGGGTAAGAGGAAACAGGCAGACCCAAATTCATGGCAATGTAACATCAGGAAGAAATCAAGAAGAGAAGGGAAGGCTTATGTATCAAAGAAAGGTAAACTTGTGCCAGCCAGAGAAATGAAAACATCGTGTAGTAAAGAAAAGTGCAAGTTTTCATGTGGGACGGTTACAGATGAGCAAAGGCAACTGATTTTTCATGAATTCTGGCATACTGGAAGTAATGAAAGACAGTCAGACTTCATTGCAAATTTAGTAACAGAAGAGAAACCAAAGACTAAAAAAGTAGATTAAAAAAGAGATGGGCGTACTGTTGTAAGGTCTTATGCTCTACCCATTGACAACAAAAGAGTGAAGGTTTGCAAAGCAACATTTGTAAACACTTTATCTGTTTCAAGAAGCTTTATCAGTACAGCGTTATCTAAGAGAAATGCTTCTAATCTGACAGAAGCTGACAAACGGGGAAAGCAATCCCCTGCTAACAAGATTGATGAGGAAAAGCTGAACCTGGTACGTCAGCATATTAAAAGCTTTCCAACATTACCATCTCACTACGGCCGTAAAGACTCAACTAAGCAGTACTTAGATTCCAGATTGAATTTAACTAAAACGTTCGAGCTTTACAAAGAATGTAGAAGTCAATGTTCCTGAAGATTGGCTACTCGTTTGCAGGTTGGCAAGACGAAAAAAACCTTACCGTTGAACACTTCAAGTACGATGACATTTTTGATTTCAAAAACATGTCAGATCATATGCAACAGAATCTGAAAAAAAATTAAGTGGATGTCTGTGAAACATGTAGAATATGTAGAAATTTAGGACAAAACAGTGTCTGTAATGCAGCGCTCAGGTTTAGGAACAACAGTTTTTGAAACTGTTGAATGTCGTCAAACCTGAAAGACTCACAGGAGCTGGTTCCTTTGTGTGTATAAATTTTATTCAGTAACTCTATTATAAATATAATTTTTGGAAAAGCAGTGTTTCATAATTTTAACAATGATTTAACCAGTTATTCACTATCACTATCTGAATCCGACACTTCAGATATGTCTTCATCATTCTCATTCTCATTTTCTTCCATATTTCCACACGTTTGCAGTTTACATGCCTCTGTACACTTTAAGTCATTCATCAGGATGAAATCTTGCATTGCTTAGCACATTTGCATTACATAAACGAGAGAATAGCATCAGGAGCCATAGAACCTGTTATCCAATTGATAGACAGTTTCCCTTCATCATCGAGGTTCCAACCTCCAGAATCGACAGGACTCTGTATGGAAGGCGCATTACTAAGTGCTCTTCTCCAAATGACTGTTTGGTAATTAGCTCTTATTGCGTGTTGTTTTAGAGAGTCTTTGCATGGTGGTAATTGTGAGGAATTAACATTGCCATTCTTGCTTCTGAAAATCTGGTATCGCATTTCGTTAATCTCAGTTATATCTGTCTGAGTTGCATAAAGACGGCACGTAAAATGTTCTAATTCCCTGAACAACTCATCAGTGACTGTCCAACTGTCTCCTAGTTTGGTGAATGTTTCCTTAAAGGACTGTTGTGAAAGAACTTTCAAAGCTGCTAATTTGCCCTTATGGTTAAATGAACTGACACTGTCGCATCCTGTGTAGCAATGGAGTCCAGGTAATACAACACAGGTGTCATGGCCCAAAGCATCGGCTATCTTCTGGACATCAATGTAGCGTATACGAGATGCTGTACCCTTTTTAATAAACATGGCTGAATTAATCTCACTTTTGAAGGCTAAGCATAAGATGAATACATCAGTGTCTTTACAATTTATACTAACAGATCTGTATGTTATTGATGCATGCTTTATACAGTGTGAAATATTATTTGTTGACTGCAAATTATGTACCGTATCCTTGAGCTTCACATTTTCTCTGAGTACCTGTGCCAGTGAGATGTTATCAGGATATACAAGAACTTTACCATTTGCTTCCGTAATGAAATGAAGAGCACCATTAAATTCTGTTTCCAGCTTGCGTCTAATGTGATTTTTGGTATGTTGCTTTACATTATAGCACCCGAAAGTTTTCATTATTTCAACAAGTTTGTCTGTCAATACTGTCAACCTAACAACATGAGGATTACTAATGATGGTTTCTCTGACATGCTTTACAGTGCCTGAAATGATTCCTGCTCTGCTTCTTGGTATGCTACATCTTCACTTGCTGTTGACAGCTGTAGCCTTAGGTTTCTCATCCCTGGTGTAATTTCTATAACAAGACTTGTGATAATGTGCCTCAGCGTTTTCAGATGTTATTGCAAGCATTTTTTTATCCATTCCTTAATTGCCATTTCTCGAATTTTTGCATCGGACCGAAGCTCTAATGATTGCACCAATGGCTCCCGCATGCGGGATTTACCATATTTTGTGGTTTTGTCACAAAAAATACAGATTTTAAATACAAATACAGATTTTGTTCAGTATGGTAGACTGAGTTGGGGGACCACGGCAAGATTTTCTGACTATTTGGGTAGCTGAACATTCTTGGTTTTTTGTGTGTTTTGCAAGCAAGAGTCCTTTTGAGTGTAAAGGAAGCACAGCAGTGCCTATGGTAGAACAAATTTGGATCATTTAGATCCATATTCAGTATGGTTACATGTTGGAGAATTCTAGCAGCATTTTGGAGAGACTCAAGCGATTGTTCATCTTTTGGCCTTGTAAGCTCATTAATTGGAGATGTATCGTTGCAAATAATGCAGGTCCGTTCTTCCACCCTAGACTTAACAGGTCGACCTAGATCTAGACTTGGACTTTCAGCCATAAAGCAGACTAGCAGACTGCATGTAGATCTAGATCTATGTTGAACAATACACTAATCTAACGTAGATCTACTAGTAGGAAGGGGGAATGCACTGCTTGTGCCATTATCTTTTATGAACATGATTGCGCCGAGAACTCTGGTCATTAGCTCATTGAGATGTTCTGTGCTTCCGGCATGCCCATGGCAGCCCTAGTGTATACACGTATGCCTTTGAATGGAGTGAGTGTACCTAAATACTTCATAGATGTTCTGGCCATGGACAGTTGGAAAAATTGTTTGGTCATATCCGTCTTGATAATGTAGTTAAAACGAGCCAGAAAAAGATAAGATTTGGTCTGTCGATGTGGATTGGGATGGGGGCGGCTTGGCATATGTTCCTATGGTGTTAAAAGCAGTCACTAGTCTATGTGATCCATCAAGTTTTTTACTAAAAACTAGGGGATACATATTCCACATTGACTCCTATATCTTCCGGTTTGGCCAGGATGCCTAAATGTTCTAATTCATCCATCTTCTCCTGAAGTAATTTCATTTTGTCAGAGCTATAAGAAGGGAGTCTCGCCTTTTGCACTGGAGGCTCGACAGGACCCATATTGATGTAAGCTTGAACAGGACCTGAGGCGTTATTGTACCTTCCAATTTTTGCATTGAAAACATTGTCATATCTAGAATGAAGTTTCATAAATGCGTCCCTTTCTGACTTAGACAGCTTGTTGTCAGGGTCAAGTTTGATGCATTCAGAATGTGTTGACACAGACGTTGCAATAAGTGGTTTAACATTATCATCATGGCTCTGGGAGCAATTTTGTTGCTCTGAATCTAATGTGGTGTAATGTACTTGGGCTAAATGCTGGTTGTTGCTAACTAACACAGGTTCCTGTGATGTGTTGGGAATTCTAATCCGTCCTGCAATACTCTTAGTTATGATTGGCTCAATCCATGAACAATCGCCTGTATCACATCTAGGTTCTATTGCAATTACCATATCATCACGGAGCGTAGGAGGTGATGCAACTTCAATGAATTCACCTGGAAAAATGGTTTGTTTACCAGAAGCTTTAATCAAAACTGATGTTGCCTTCCTAGCTTGCAGAGGCAGTGACATTTTGGGTAAATATGGTATGAAGTGGTGGCCTTTTAATAACGATACGCTTCCTTGGGATATCAGGGACAACATCATTATGTTCCATGAAAACGGTCCCTGCTAATATCTGGCAGTCAAGGTTGCTAACGACCACAGCCTCTAGTGAAAATTTAAAGGCGTCTCTAGTAATAAATTCATGCACCTCACCGCAAATGTCCAGCTGGGTGACGCCATCGGCTTGGACGCCAGTGTGAGTAGATGGTAAGATATTCATATCCAATTTCTTTGCCACAGATAGGCTAATAAGTGAACAAGTCGCCCCAGTATCTAGTGTAACTTTGATAGGGTGGTGTTTGTAGAAACAGTTCATTACGGGTGATGCTGACGTCGCAACTCTATTGACTATGACACTTGTAGATCCATCTAGTCATTCATCTTCACAACCATCCTCATGATCGCTATTTTCCTCATCACATACCACCTTACAAGATTTTATAAAATCAACCTTGTCTTCGTAGGATAAGAATCGACATGATCCAACTGAATGCCCAGCGAATGGACGGCCTTCAGATTTACACAAGCGGCATTCCTTACTAGGTTTATGTCGTTGCTGTTGTTTGGGTGTAAATCTTCGACCTCGAGAAATGATGAGTAGCGAGGACGGGGGCTTATCATCACGTGAGCGGAAACGGGATACCTGCAGAGATTCAACAGCTTCGACTGCTTCCCTCTCCAACGCTTCAACGCGAGCCACTTGAACGTCATCTCGCTTCAGCTCCTCTAGCAATGCATCCAAACCAGACACAATTTGCGGCTGCAAATCCTTTAGCGCCTTTATTTGTAAATCCGCTGAGTATCTAATTGCTACCAACGAAGGTAGACGGGAGTCCATCAATTCTAACCACCTTAAAACGCCAAACGTTCCACAGTAGGACTGATGTCTTCATTAGTGGTGACCTTGGTGTCATTATGATGTAATGGGGAATCTTTGACTAAGAGATTGTCATGAAGGTGGGCCAGAACTCGTCTGTAAAGGCGTTCAGGTCGTTCCTTGTCTGGGCCCTCCCATGTAATTTTGGTTAAGGAGAGAAATTGGCTTTCACTCTGTTGAAAGCCGTAGTATTTCCTAATTGCCTGCCATACACCTGCAAGGCTGGTGCTTTCATTAATAATTTCATGGCTCAGGTAGTGTGGGACCCACTGTGCAATAACACCTAACATTTCATTTAGTACACTGGCCTTGTCTTCATCATCAAGGCCCTCTTAGGATCAGAGGCTCGTGCCTTATTCCACTTCATAGTCTCTTTCAAAAAAATCTTTAAACGATGCCTCTTTGCGTAAACAATGCATCATGTGATTCTGCCACTTACAAAATGATGAGAAGTCTTCCTCTTCTCCTAGAGTCCATGGTTTAGGTCCTTTGGTAGTCATGTTGAGTTATAGCTTGGTTCCACTTGTTGTTTGAAGAAATCACCAGTCTTATCACAATCAAAGTTTGAGCTCTATAATAATTGACAGGCTGTGGGTTCAGAATACCGCTGCTACCACGTCAATAAATAGAATATGGTTTTTTCACAACTTTTATAAGAACCATTTATTACACAACATACGCGACCAAAACTAGAAACAATAATGGATAAAAGTATGGTATGACAAAATAAACACCACGGAATGGAGCTGGGGTATTATAAATGCACGTGTGGCGTTGAAATAGCCGTTGTTGTCTTTCCGACTCCGTTATAACGGCTAGGAATCAATATTTTACGTAGTTGTTTCCAGGGACGCGATGATATTGCAGTTTATATCTTTCTAATCAATATTATCTTTCTAATAATCACACACAAACCCGGTAAGCATTTTAAGTTTGATCAACGTTATTCTGCATTACTTTTAATCAAAAGTACTTCATGTTTGTCAAATGTTTAATAGTTATATGTGAATCATTGATGAAATAGCGTGATTAATGATAGATCTAGTAGATTAGATGACAGTAACCTCAGTAGATGTAAATTGTAACTGGTACAGTGCTGGTAGATCTGAAATAGAGTTTGACCTAGGTCAGTCAGTTACTATGACGGTAGACCTATAATTTATTGAATAATGTGGGGTGTTATAGGACTCGGCTAAGCTGACAGGCGGTGCTTCAGGCGCCGCGGGTGGGGGGGGGGGGGGGGGACCTCCCCCCCCCAAAAAAAAAAAATGTTTTGAAAATATGATGCAGTTTTCTGTAATAAAGTGTATAATTTACAGCAAAATCGGGTACTTACAAGACTTAAAATAAATCCTACACATTACCTTGACTGCATGATACTTAAATTAACGGTGAACAATTATATTCTAGTGACTATGCCACGACCCCCACCCAAGAAACAACCGGGCACATCCATCTTGGATTTTATTAACAAAGCAAAGAATACTAAATCAAAGAATGTAGATGAAAATAAAAACATCACAAAAAACTCCCCAAAAGTAGATGAAGATGACAACACCACAAAAGAAGAGGGAAAAGATTGCAACAAAGATTCAGAACCAAAAAGCAACATGAAAGAGCACAAATCAGATCAAGAAACAAAAGAAGAGGAAAAAGATTGCAACAAAGATCCTGAACCAAAAATTGATATGAACACGAAAAAGCACAAATCAGATCAAAATAGACACTTCAAAAAAACATGGGAGATAGGGCGACCATGGTTAAGATTTGATGAAAAGAACAAATTGATGTCTTGCGCTTATTGCATAGAGCATGAAGATTCCATCAAATTTTTAATGAAGTCACGTGTTATGATCCAGGGCTCCCAGTCGATCAAATTGGAAACACTCCAGAATCACGAAAAGAGCAAGGCTCACATGCAGGCTCAATTGATTGAGAAGAACAAAAAAGATATAAAATCTGCGCCTGCAGTGCGAGCTAATAAGATGTTGACTCAAGCAGCCAGTAAAACAATATCCAATAAGTTCAGGAATGCCCATGCAGTGTTCAAAATGAATAGACCTATGCGTGATTTTAACTTTTTGAACGACCTCGATGAAGCCAAAGGGCTGGAAGGAGGAGCCACTTATAAAAATGAAAAAAGTTGTAAGGAATTTGGAAGGTACATAAATCAAGTGGAAGAAGATAGAATAAAGACCGATCTTGATGAGGCCCCCTATTTCAGTGTGATTTCAGATGGCAGTACAGACAGCAGCATACAAGAAAAAGAAATTGTGTATGTAAGATACAGTAAGAGAGGAAAAGTAACAACCACTTACCTGGGAATGGAAGAGCCTGAATGCCCTGATAGTCAAGGCATCTTTACTACAATCAGAAATGTCTTGGATCGTTTTGGTATAGACAGGGATGTGATTTTGAAAAAAATGGTAGGCCTAGGCTGCGATGGTGCATCAATAATGGTTGGAAAATATAATGGAGTTGGGCAGAAGTTTGTGCAAATCCAGAAGTCTCTTATCATTGTGCATTGCCTAGCTCACAGGTAAATTTAGTCTTTCTTTTTGCAGAATGTAACATAATAATGTGTTAATAAATCATGGAGGTGTCAATTAAAAGATAAAGTATTGCAATTAGAAAATCAATGTCACAACAAAACTTTTTTATGATTGTAGATTGGAACTTGCCTACAAGGACAGCATGAGCAAAGACAAACTCTATGAGAAAGTGATTGTTCTATTGAGTGGGCTCTACTATTTCTACCGTAACAGCCCATCTGCTAATAATGTAACAAGCTTCAAAATAATTACCTGGGTTCAGTATCTGTGATATTTGAACATGATTGTTAAATTTAATGAATTAACGAGTCTCTAGCGAGAATAAATAAAAAGTTTGAGATGTTTTTGAATATCCGACGACCATGACAGATAGTCCAGCGGAAATGGTAAATTATTGCGCAAGTGATGCGACCCAAATTATATAACAGCTAATATCTTAATTAAAGCCAAGAAACACTGATTAACACTAAAAAAGAGACTATATCGAATCAAATAGTCAATTATATGTCACATCTGGCGAACAGACACCTCCTAAAAGCCCTGTTTTAATCCGATGTCCTCGAACTAGTGGAAGGATACAGCCAAAGTACCGCTCAAATTTCAGTATAAAAAGGAGGAGAATCGAGCAGTCACCGGCAGTGGCTGGCGGCAGAGCAGCTTCTTGGGTGCGAGTCCGCGGCGGAGAAGAAGGAGGCCAGCCCAGAAGACAAGGAACAAGCCCAGAAGCAGGAGAAAGCCGAAGATAGAAGAGTAGCAGTCTCCCAGCCAAGAAGAAGGGAGCCACAGGAAAGTGGAGCCCGGCTGCAGAAGAGGAGAAAGTTCACAAGTTCCAGGTGTGAGGAGCAGCTAGGACTGACGCAGAATCCCAGTTCTGAGGAGCAGCAAGAATTGGCGCAGGATCCCAATTCTTAGGAGCAGCTGGACCGAAGAAAGAAGCAAGAAGTCCTGCACAAGTGCCAGGTCTAAGTAAGACCCAACGACAAAGTTGCTAGCAGTGTGAAGAAGCCCTGCACAAGTGCCAGGTCTAAGTAAGACCCAACGACAAAGTTTGCTAGCAGTGTGAAGATTAGAAGCAAGTTGGCATCCCCGCGAAAGCATCAGGTTGAGAGCCGAGGTGTTGTCCACGAGAAGTACTGCCACTGCGGGTGTAGACCTGAACGATCACTGCCAAAGACATTATTCTGTTTAAATATTACAAACAGGACTTTATATTGATTATATGATTTTGCTTGTATTAAGTGGGTTTGTGATTAATAAAATAAATATAAGCAGTTATTGATCTCTTTATTTATTTCCCTAGGTATACACACATTGAGTAGTAAAAGGGGATATTCGCCACACTGGTGCCGTGACCAAAAGAAGGACCTGAAGAGGAACAGCGGTGACGTGGTGTGAAGACAGATCTTCTACACTGGTGTCGTGACCGAAGCAAGAAGAGCGTCACCAGAAGAAGAAAAGACTAGTGGCCGTAACGCCAGAGAAAGAAGAAAAGAAGACAAGTGGCCGTAACGCCCAGAGGAAGAAGAGAAGTAAATTAGTGGCCGTAACGCCAGGAAAAGAAGTAAAGAGGACAAGTGGCCGTAACGCCCAGAAGAAGAAGAAGAAAAGAATAGTGGCCGTAACGCCAAGAAGAGTAGAAGTGTAGAGAAGTACAGTGAAGATGGAGAATGTTAGTGCCATTTGGGAAAACGTCTCGTCTTGGTTCAGGGCGCAGGCATCCCCCCCTTCTATGGACGGTGAGCGAAGGCCGCAAGTTGATGCTGTGAAGGCTGCGATACCAGCAGCGGCCCCTACTGATAGAAGATATAATGTGCGAGTTGAAGATTGTGATGGTTCAGGAAGTGGAAGTGATGCGGAGTCGGCAAGAGAAGTTGTTGATCCGTCCACAAGTGTTTCTGCCGGTGGAAGTGGTTATGCTGCCGGAGGCCATGATAGAAGAAGTGTGCTGGGTGTTGAAGCTACCGCTATGATGCAGGCGTCAACAAGGTATTACCATAGTGCTGGACGACAGCACTCCAACGCTTCTCGGGATATGCAGGGTGAAGCTGAGCGTCTGGATGGTGCAGATTTCGCAAGACCATCTCGGGTTAGTGGACCAGTCCTGCATAATTTTGAAAATTCCATTGTGTTTGGCTCTCCTCGAAGATTGACTACTGGAGAGCAGCCTAGAAGATTGTATCCGGCTTTGCCAGCGCATGAAGATGGAATGTGGGGTGACCAGTCAACGCCTCCTGTAGTGGAACAGCCCCGTGCTCGAGCCCCAGATGTGGAGTCTGGGTTGAGATCTCATTCGAAATCAGGTCAAGCCCCGTATGATGTGCCGACTTATTCCAGGGATGCAGCTAGAGATATAAGCAGTTTGAGAAGGCGCAGTGCTTGTAACGATATGCCTCCAATCGATCATTCACAGATGAAGTCGAATCGTGTGAAATATGATGTGTACAATTCGGGCAAGGTTGCTTACCAGGGTTCCAAGCATGCAGGTGCCTCAGTGATTGATGCTGAAAATGGACACAGTTATGGAGTGTGTTGTGATGGGCAAAAGCGACAGATTGGCCGTGAAGGTTATAGACCTGCTATGTCAAATGATGTGGGAGCTGGCTACCGGTTGGAGGAGTCTAGCGGATGGCAGCATGAGACTACATATACATCAGAAGTTCAATCTGGCGATGTCTCTCCTGTGTTGCAAAGACGAGCTGGTTCTAATAGGCCCTATAGGAAGATTGGAGGAAACAGTGTTCGAGCGCCAACTGTGACTAAAGTTTGGAGTGACCACCGAGCAAGGAGAAGTTCGACTCCTAAGTCAAAAGTGTCACCAGATGTGTATTTTTCCGATGTTTCATCAGTCTCGGATGAAGATCCGTATGAAGGTGGTGTCAGCCGACGATATGCTTTGGGGAGAAGAAGAAGTGACGAGTTTGCTACGGGTGCTGCACAGTCAGATTCAATGTATACGTTTCCGCCCACACCTCAGTCAAGTCTTGGTGACTTGGGGTACTATGCTGATAATAGCAGCATGTCTCCTGCTGCACGTCGCATTAGTAAGAGCCCCGTAAGATATGCTGCGTCAGTTCGCCAGAGTACTCCGTATGTTGGCCATAAGTCTGTCCGGTTTGAAGATGAAGTGAATTACGGCGTTGGTGCTGGTTCCAGATTGGATGCTATGAGGGGGTGTGAAGATGATGTCAAGCTGAAATGTTCGAAGTTGCCTTCGTTCATGTACAGCCCTGTGCCTGAGCAACCAAGTATTGATCCTTTCTCACCTCGAAGCACGTCACCTATATTTACAGGGTTGACTAGAAGTAATCCACGAAGAAGAGAGAAAGAGCCTGCAAAGTATGATGGCAGGACAGACCTGGTTGATTATTTATGTCACTTCTCTAAAGTGGCTAAACGGAATGGCTGGACTTATTATGATTGTGGTTTAGAATTAGGCAGCAGCCTGATTGGTGATGCCAGAAGTGTGTTGGCTACTATTCCGAAGCAGGATGAGGATGATTATCAAATACTGGTTCAAGCTTTGATAAACAGGTTTGATCCGGAGGGAAGAGAGGCGAAGTATGCTGCAGAGCTGTTGGAGTGTACATGCGGACCCAAAGAAGACATATCGTCATATGGGGCTAATATTCGCCGGCTGGCTGGAAGGGCGTATCCAGGTCAACCTATGCTTGAGCCGATGTTGGTGCACCTCTTTATTAAAGGGTTGCCAGAGGAAGACATGATAAAATTTGTGTCAATGGCTTCCCCCCAGTCTCTGGATGAAGCAATTAAGGTGGCGACTAAATGTGACACGTTTAGAGGAAGAAAGAAGCAGTTGAGGGAGGCTGAACGGACAGCCGCAAACCAGGAGAGTGGCCATCAGCGACCTATGCCTGCCACGAATGTTGTGGGGGTACAGCAGGCAAAGCGTTGGGAAAATGCATCACAGGGTGGTTCCAGGAACAATGTTAGTGAAGGTGTGCGGCCATCTGCAAACCATGGGACAATTGGCGCAAGTCATCAAGGCATTAATGGAACTAGTACTACTAATCATGGTGGTGATGTTGGCAGCAGATCTCAGCCTGCAGATTCCATCCAGTGCTATAACTGTGGTGACTATGGTCAATATTCTTCGTTGTGTACTCGTCCTCGTAATGTGCCCCGGCCAAGAAATCAGGATGGTGATAGTCGCAGTAGACCTCCTCCACCACCGATTGAGTCCATTCAATGCTATAACTGCCACAATTTTGGTCATTATGCTTCATCGTGTCCTCTCTCTGGTAGGTCAACCCAACCGCCCGCTGGATCACAGCCTCAAGGCAACAACATGCAAAGTCGAGTGGCTGCCTTTGTTGCATCAGATGTGCCGTTGGAGAACAGTGTAGTCAGTGGTTATGAAAGTGAACCTGTAAGTAACAAAGGTTGCTGGTATCTTGAAGGTTCTGTTGAGGGGCACAACATTGAATGGTTATCGGACTCCGGGTCTGCTTCGAACATTATCTGCATTGAGGACTATGAACGTTTGGGGGAAGGGGAGCGTACCCACTCCAAAAGCAGAAGTCATCAATTGCTGCAGCAAACGGAGAAGCACTACCTGTTCTAGGCAAGTGTAGACTCCCCATCAAACTTGGTGGTTGTGTTTTCATGAGCAATGTTGTTGTGGCTAATTTGAAAGGACTAAGTGGTATTCTAGGTATGGAGTTTCTCTGCACGAATCATTTCATAATGGATTATGAAACCGGATCAATGTACAACAAGAAGATATTCCTCCAATGCCACCAAAGAATCAATGACAAGTGTTATAGACTTGAAAACTGTGGGCAAGCTGTTTTTCACAGAGAGATATTCTGCCTGAAGATGTTGCTGTTTTGAATGTCAGAACAGAGAAATTTGTCCACTTTACCGTGATATGCCAGTGAGCCAGTGTGTTTGTGAAAAACATCCAGTGCATTAAGATAAGGTTAAAATACAGAACAACGCAATAATGTAACAAGCTTCAAAATAATTACCTGGGTTGAGTATCTGTGATATTTGAATGTGAGTGATAAATTTAATGAAATTAACGAGTCTCTAGCTAGAATAAAATGAAAGTTTGAGATGTTTTGAATATGCACGTCCATGACAGGTAGTCCGGCGGAAATGGTAAAATATTGCGCAAGTGATGCGAGCCAAATTATATAACAGCTAATATCTTAATTAAAGCCAAGAAACACTGATTAACACTAAAACCAGAGAAGATATCGAATCAAATAGTCAATTATATGTCACATCTGGCGAACAGACACCTCCTAAAAGCCCTGTTTCAATCCGATGTCCTCAGAACTAGTGGAAGGATACAGCCAAAGTACCGCTCAAATTTCAGTATAAAAGGAGTCAGAGAATCCAGGATACCCGTTCTGAGGAGCAGAAAGAATTGGCGCAGGATCCCAATTCTTAGGGCAGAGAAGGACTAAGCTGCATAGCCAAGTCAGAAGACCTGGAACAAGCCCAGAAGCAGGGTAGACCCAGCAAGGAAGAAGAAGTCCTGCAGTTTCCAGGTCAAGAAGAGGAGCCAACGAGGAAAGTGGACGTCCTGCACAAATGCCAGGTCTAGGGTAGAAAGGTCGAAGAAGAAAGAGTCCTGCACAAGCCATGCTCAGGGTAGACCCAATGAAGAAGCAAGAAGTCCTGCCAAAGAAAGGAGCCACAGTCTAAGGTGGAGCCAACAAGGCTAGCAAGAAGTCCTGCACAAGTTCAGTTGTGAGGAGCAGCTAGAACTGACGCAGGATACCAGTTCTGAGGAGCAGCAAGAATTGGCACAGATCCCAATTCTTAGGAGCAGCTGGACCGAAAAAAAAGAAGTCCTGCACAAGTGCCAGGTCTAGGTAAGACCCAGCGAGGAAGCAAGAAGTCCTGCACAAGTGCCAGGTCTAGGGTAGACCCAGCGAAGAAGTAAGAAGTCCTGCACAAAGTGCCCTAGCTAAGTAAGACCCAACAACAAAGATTGCTAGCAGTGTTAAGACTAGAAGCAAGTTGGCATCCCCGCGAAAGTTGTCCACGAGAAGTACTGCCACTGTGGGTGTAGACCTGAACGATCACTGCCAAAGACATTATTCTGTTTAAATATTACAAACAGCACTTTATATTGATTATATGACTTTGCTTGTATTAAGGGTGTTTGTGATCAATAAAATAAATATAAGCAGTTGTTGATCTCTTTATTTATTTCCCTATGTACTCACACATAACTAAAAAGGGATTCATACAGTAAGATGGACAAAAATTGGTGTATTTGTGTTGTGACTTTTATCAATTGATTATAACTCTATTTATTTATGATGGTCTATTTAAAACCATACATAATTTTTAAAACACACATTGCTTGTTGAAAGTTTTACACATCTTTGATTTGTTAAATGTATCATCTCTTAGCTTTATCACAAGAGGCTGAGGATGATCACAAGCTTTCTAGTAGATCTGGTGTTATTTGGGTTTTGACTCATCATATTACATGTTGAGTGTGAAAATCTTTGGTACTCCTGCATAGAAGATAGCTGCTGTGCTCTATTCACAGACATAGACCATCATACTCTACAGAAATTCATGCAGTTTATTGTTGAGAAGCCCCATAACCAAATGTACTTCTCTTACTTAAGTTTAAATCACTTAGCATTGCTTGAAATGCGATTTTAGCTATTTATGGATACAGTTGTTTTAGGCAGGCCAGTTTATCTAAATATTTTTCTTACACTATGAACCCTATCTATATGATTTTCCTGGTCTTGGTAATGTTAAGCTAAAATTTCTCTCCGGTTTGCTGATTTGGCAAATATTTATCTTCTACACCAGACAAAAATGATTATTAACTGTCCACAATCAATGAGAAAATAAATCAAATAAGAATAGTCAAAAGCTTTATGATATGAATATATTTTGTGTCATTGACACATCCTCAGCATAAATTAATCAATTATTACATGTGATAAAATGAAACAATAAAAAAAGAATTTTCTAGATGCTTCTTTGTCAGGATTTGATTATTTCATATGAAATTTATTCATCTAATTAATTTTAAAAATAAAATATGAAATCCACACATTATATGAACAATACAATGATTAGTCAAAGTTTCTCAATGAAAAAGTAAAAGAAATTCAAGAAGAAATAAGATATTCTAGGTCACATGACAGGACAAAAGCACATGTTATTTTTTTAGGGCGCATCTTTAAATTTAATAGACAGTCAACATGTGCACAGGGCACCAGTTAGGTAGAATGTAAAACGGCAGTCGCCCGGCCTTCCAAATAATCTCATATGCATCCACTGAGTGACTTCGCCATGAACTGGTGAAATAGATAAGCTAATGTTTTTACATAAAAATTAGTTGGTTTGCATTTATTTTCTAAACACGCTATGGCTATGTTTAAAAAAGTCACATCAGAGCGATAGTATATAAAATAGAATATGTGATTCTAAAGGGAATGATATGGAACATTTTGCTAACATCATCGCTAATCTTTTAATTGCACATATTTGTCTCCAGATACGAAACATCGCAATCTGTTTTGACATTTTATGTGGTTATGAGGCTCTACAGAAACATCACACTTTGAGCACAGTGCAACCTGTACATTCACTTGTTACATTTCACAACGGGGTGATATGATATATACATACAATAAGGGGTGATACATCATACTCTAGTCAGTATACTTTTTTTATTTGATTGAATTTAATAAATCAATTACACACATTAAAAAATACGAGTTTCTGTTGTGAAACATCAAGCTAGTGTTATTCGTTATACAATGTTAATCATACTACAAATCTTTGGAGTTTGTGGTTTTTTAGATATAATGTTGTCTTTTTATTTTTTATTTCCATTTACTAATATATTAATGAATGATTTGATATGTCTATTGTTATGATAATTTTCTATATGGGTTTTGAACAGCCATTGGTATCTCTCTGCTAAGACAATTAAGCAATTCCTGTCTTTGAGCTGCATGGGCGGGACAATATAGAAAACAATGTGTTGTGTCCTCTTTTAGCCAGATGGTATAGGTCATACATATCATAATCAATAAAATTATATTTTTTCTGTGGCAATTTAAACCACTAAGACCCATTCTCATTCTGCTATGGTTGATGGGTCCTGTTCCTTCGAAATCCTGAAAAAAGAGGGTATGTGTAAATACTATAAATATCTTTTAATTTTTTTCTTACATAGTGAAAAGAGTAGTACTTTTTCGTATATCTAATTGAGTTTCGTTCCATCGTTTTTTGTTGCAGAGGGTATAAATGATTTCAGGAAATAATTTTTTTGTGTTCTAAATTGTGGGATTAAATTTGAATATCTTATATCGTAGTTCTTCCGACCAATATTAGATGGTAATATAATATCAAGTCATAGCATGGGCCAGCAGGTTGCTGAGCAAAAATCAATTAAGGGTTATTTAGACATTGTCAAAAAATGTAATTAAAAAACGGATTATAGATTCAATATTCAAAAAATATAAAGTAGTAGGGAGGCGGATAAGCGTTGGGTTATAGCGCAGAAGCAATTAAAAATCGGGATTATAGCGCAGGAAGCTATTAATCAAGCGAATGGTCTGACAGCTCAAGGTCACCCGTCAATGACCGCCGGTCAGCGGCGCGCTCAGAAGTCGAGCTCGCCGCTCACCTGCTCGGGGATTAGACTAGGTAGCGACCACGGGGCTGGGGTGTGATCTCGATTACGGGGGAAAAATATGGGTTTTACGTACCCTATCTCCGAAGAGATAGAGTTTGTTTTTTTTGGGGACCGTCTAAAGCGAACTTTCTTCAATAGCGCGGTTTAATTGCGTCAATACAGAGTCTAGCGCGCGATATCTCCAGATAGCTTCTTCAATACGTTTATAAGACGCCACCTCCATCATCTCTAGAACTCTCGGGACCTCGCGAAATCGCGTCCGAATTTGACTAATCAGTCGTATATCTCTATCAAGGGTTTCTTCCAGCGACGATATTTGGGCCCGATACTCTAAAAATTTAGTCACAATCGCCCCCCTTACAGCGGATCTCGAGTCCATCTTTACTCGTCGATGTATTCTTATCGAATGAAAACGCCTTACATCCCCCTCCCGGCGCAGCTGTCTAACCAGGGACTCCGTCACCGACACGCGCGCCCGTAAACGTATCCGCCACGAGTCCCCGAGTGCCTCCCCCCTTTAAACTCCGAGAAATCAATAGATCCGCTCTTTAGAGAAGCGTGGCACTTAAAATCTAGCTATTTAAACGAGCGTC
This sequence comes from Streblospio benedicti, assembly GCA_019095985.1. Taxonomy (NCBI): domain Eukaryota; kingdom Metazoa; phylum Annelida; class Polychaeta; order Spionida; family Spionidae; genus Streblospio; species Streblospio benedicti. Next base: position 30,625 of record JAGTTF010000644.1, read on the forward strand.
AAAGGGCCCCCCATCAAACGCCCGCGGATCTCTCTCTCTCTCTAAACTAAACGCGCGCGAGCCGCCCCAGCCGGGCTACATAAATCAGGTTACCGTGGCTCACCGATACGACCAAAGTCGTAAATCATCCCCCCCCCCCCCCCCAATGACAGCTGGTTGACAGCTGGCCAACACCGCGCACACCGATACGACCAAAGCCGTAAATCATCCCCCCAATGACAGCCGGTCAGCGGAGCGCTGGGGCAGAAGACATTAATCATCCCCCCCTCCTCCCAATGACCGCCGGTCAGCGGAGCGCTGGGGCAGAAGACATTAATCAAAGGTTGACGAGAAACTCGCTTACTCGGCGTTTAACTAGGGACTGATTAAAATTAAGGGGTGGGGCTCTTACGTTTTTATTCTCCTCTTATAATCCAGTTCTATATAGGTCTTTACGATACGTCAAGTTTTTTTTACTTCCCCTTCCCAAAG
>JAGTTF010000645.1:0-14494 GCA_019095985.1 Streblospio benedicti
CACCAACCTGACAATCCCACAGGGAAAAGTAAAGTGTTCAAACATGGGAATTCTGTAATGCATTTTTGTATATGTTTCATTGCTGCAATGAAATTGTGTGGTCATCGCTTAAAACCTTTCAAAGTTACAGATATAAAAACTTGACAATTTCAGATAGTTCTTTTTTTTTTCAAAGTTTGCAAAATATGGGGACCCCTTCCATGATTCATAACAGATACTAGACCATGGCTTCATAAGAAAAAGACTCAGAATGAATGTTTCATTGCAATATCGCCCCAAGTTACAGGACATATAACCTTCCACTGACACTTCATAGAAAAGACTCAATTTAGACCCAAAACCTCCATAATTTTTCAGATACTAGAAGCAAATTTGTTGTGCATGTTGGCCAACCCCCCCCCCCACCAACCTGACAATCCCACAGGGGAAAAGTCAAGTGTTGAAACATGGGAATTCTGTAATGCATTTTCTATATGTTTCATTGCTGCAATGAAATTGTGTGGTCATCGATTAAAACCTTTCAAGTTACAGACATAAAAACTTGACAATTTCAGATAGTTCTTTTTTTGAAAGTTTGCACAAATATGGGAACCCCACGATTACAGACCAAGGCTTCATAAGAAAAGACTCAGAAAGAAGTCATTGCTATCGCCCCTCGCACATATAACCTTCCACTGACACTTCCAATTTAGACCCAAAACCTCATAATTTCAGATACTAGAAGCAAATTTGTTGTGCATGTTGGCCAACCCCCCCCCCCCACCCCACCAACCTGACAATCCCACAGGGGAAAAGTCAAGTGTTCAAACATGGGAATTCTGTAATGCATTTTGTATATGTTTCATTGCGGCAATGAAATTGTGTGGTCATCGCTTAAAACCTTTCAAGTTACAGACATAAAAAACCTCACAATTTCAGATAGTTCTTTTTTTTCAAAGTTTGCACAAACCTGGGAACCCTACGATATTTATTTTGACATTTTTTGCATGTTTTGATTATTGGCTTAACAATATCAGTTTCTCTTTCTTAAACTCTTGTGTGGTTCAAAAAGTTGTCCATAATGGGTGACTCTGAGGAAAAGATTGATGATGAGGTCTCTTTCAGGGAAATCGAAGAGGGGATTCGGAAGCTTCAGGAGCGTGACCGAGCTCGGGCATGCAAGCGTCTCTCCAGCATGTTTTTGCAGGGGGAGGCAGGTGTGGAAACCACAAAAGAGATCAGTACCGAGATTTTCAGGAAATGCGAAACTTGGGTCAGGTGAAGTCCCATTTCACAAGTGGTACCGAGCGGCTACCCGAATGCTGGATGATGGTTCAGTTGCTGAGTGTAAATTGAAGGCATTGATCTTTAAATCTCTTCTCGGCGAGGCTGAGGACATTGCTGACCAGTTTCGCGCTCATAATGCTAGGTACATTATCGAAGTTTTGGCCAAGCAATATGGAAGTGGTGTAGATGGTGAGGATTTGTTGATAAAATTCTATGATCACTATCAGACACCAGGGCAAACAGCTGGTGATTACCTCAGAGATTTATTTATTGAGTTGGGTGAAGTTGAAAAACATGGTGGGGTGTCCCCTTATGATAAGAATATTATACTTTTAAAGCAATTTAGAAGGGGGGCATCTGATGAGGAATTATTGACTAAATTGAAAAGATGAGAAGATTGAACAACCTATTGAATTTCCAGATTTCATAGCATTGGTGAGACGTGAGGAAGCTAGGCGAATCGAGCGGCGTCTACGTATGAAGAAGCAGACTTCTGGTAGGGCGCAGGCTGCGGTGGTGACTGAAGATTCCGAGGTGGCCAAGCTACGAGAGGAGATAGCAGCCCTAAAAGCCGAGGTTAGCGCACAGTCTCAAGCAGCCCAGGAAACACGGCCAGAGTCTGTTAGGAAAGAGGGTAGGAGGCACAAGCCATTTTTCTGCTATCGTTGCGGAGAAGATTCTCACTATGCATTTGATTGTATAAATCCGCCTAACAAAGATTTAGTGAGGGAAAAATCTAGTCGTTATCCAAAAAAACAGGAAGTAGTTGGGATGGAAGGGCAACGTTCCCAACTTAATGTAACTAGTATGCCCTGCACTTTACCAAATGAACTGATTGGAAACACATGTGAAGTTTCTTGTCGTGTAAACAATATGCCAACTATAGGACTGCTTGATACAGGTAGTCAAATATCTTCTCTATCCCATAAATTTTATTCTGAGCATTTTGGTAATATACCTTTGAATGATATCAATAATCTAGTCCGAATTGACACTGTGTCAGGCGATAGCCTGCCTTACCGTGGTTTCATTGACGTTACTATAGCCATACCAATAGCCAATGGAAAATTTCAATGTGAGAAAATACCAGTCTTAATTGTACCAGACACCAATTACAATAGTAGAGTTCCCCTTCTCATAGGGACAAATTTCTTGTGCAAACTCAGTCACATAACTGATTTTCAGCACCCGGCTCTAAAATTAGCCATGCAAACTGTTAGACTTGTCTCAAGTCATTTGGAAAAATCTAATGGAGTGTTTGGAGAAGTTACAGCTTTAGACGACCTTGAAATTCCTCCATTCAGTGGACAGTTAGTGCAGGCTAGGTCGGTGATTGCAGCTCCTATATGTCAGCAAGTTGCAGTTGTTGATAGTGAAGAATTGCCTGTAGTCCCGTATCGTGATTTGGAAATATTCAATAATTCCCCATATGGGTTAGCTATCAACAAAGGTCAAAAACTTGCTAAATTAAACCAGGCCACTATTGAAGATCATGAAGAACAAAATAATAGTGATTTTATTAAGTCTTTTGACTTTTCTCATTTGGATCATAACGATTCTGTTGAATTGAAACGTTTTCTCCTGAAAAATAGAGATGTTTTTGCTATGAGCATGGGCGAAATGGGTTGCACGAATGTCACTGAAGTAAAAATCGATATGGAGGATCCAACTCCGTTCCGGCAAAAAATGAGACCGGTACCACCAGGAGCCTATGAAGAACTTAGAGCTCATTTGTTGGAGCTCATGACAGCTGGGGTAATTAGGAAGTCGCAGAGCCCATTTAGCTCAAATATAGTTTTAGTAAGGAAAAAGAGTGGTGAGCTGAGACTGTGCGTTGATTTTCGACAGCTAAACAACCGGTGCACAAGGGACAGCTACGCTATTCCCAGAATTGATATGTTGATAGACTCCCTGAAGGATGCAAAGTACTTTGCCTCTGTTGATTTGTTTAGTGGTTACTACCAGATTAAGATCACAGATGACCACACAGAGAGAACGGCCTTTTCTACCCCCTGTGGGCTGTATGAATATCTGAAGCTTCCGTTCGGATACAAAAAATGCGCCAGGGGTTTTCCAACGTATGATCGACAAAGTACTCGATGGGTTATTGATGAAGACTTGTGTAGCCTACATCGATGACATAATAATTCATGGTAAGACAAAACAAGAGCTTTATGACAATCTTCAGGAAGTTTTTGATCGGCTGAAGTCTGCAAATTTGAGGTTAAAACCAAAAAAAATGTAGGTTTTTTTTCGGAAACTGTTGAATTTTTAGGTTTTGAAGTCTCTAGTACCGGTGTTTCAATAAGTCAAAATCATGTTAAAGATGTACAAAATTGGCCGGTACCGCAAAATTTCAAAGAATTACAAAGTGTTCTGGGTTTTATGAATTTCTTTTCGGAAACACGTACCAAATTTTTCAACAATAGCAGAGCCTTTGACAAAATTATTGCGGGGAAAGTCTAACAAAAAGGGGAAAAATAGTTCAAAAAGCAAGCCAACACAAAATTGTGCTCCTGGCAATGCATGGAGTTGGGGTGACGAACAGGATTTAGCGTTTAACAAATTGAAACAAGTTCTCTGTGAACCCCTGTCCTGAAGTATCCTGATTTTAACAAACCGTTTGTGCTACATACAGACGCAAGCATTTGTGGTTTAGGATGTGCTATTTTTCAAAGAGATGAGTGCGATGGCAAGCTGAACCCTATTGCATTTGGAAGTAGGACTTTGAACCGAACTGAAAGAGGCTACAGTACCCATAAACTTGAGTTTTTGGCTCTAAAATGGGCCGTAACCGTCAAGTTTAAATATTACTTGTACGGAAATCATTTTGACGTGTACACAGAGATCATAATCCATTGTTGTATTTGACTACGACAGCCAAATTGGATGCAGTAGGTCATAGGTGGTTAGCGGAGTTATCGTCATATGATTTTTCAGTATACTACAAACCTGGGGTTGACAATACTGTCGCAGACAGTCTTTCAAGAAAGGTGTCCCCTGAAGAGTTGCAGAAATCTTACTCCAAGCGTATCCCTCACGATGTAGTAAGGGAGCTGTGTAAAATGCTAACTAGTGATGATTTCGTAGGTTGTGCTGAAACTATGGGAATAAATCCAGCTGTAATATCTGGTGCAGTTTCAGTATGTGAAGCACCTGCAGTGGACTGGGAGACCGAGCAGAACAAAGATGAAGATGTTGTAAGGGTGAAACGAATGGTTTTGGATGGCCAGGCGATAACTGAGAAGCAACGTAAACAAGAACCCCCCGGAGTGATGAGGCTACTGTCTCATTTCAAACAGTTTGTCATCAGAAACAACGTGTTGTATCGCCAGAGCACTGGAGTTGATGGTGAAGAGAAGTTAAGGTTAGTGGTGCCAAAGCACATGCAGGATATCTTGCTGACCTATACACATGATAAGTTAGGCCATCTGGGACGCGATAAGACCTTGAGTGTGGCTCAAGATCGTTACTTCTGGGTGGGCCTTGCGAAATCTGTGGATGACAAGATAAAAAATTGCAGAAGATGCATCTGCACAAAGTCACCAAATCTGCCTTCAAGGGCACCACTGGTAAGTATAAAAACCTCACAGCCATTTGAACTGGTTTGTATGGATTTCCTGTCACTTGAGGAATCAAGGGGAGGGTTCAAATATGTTCTCGTTATAACCGATCATTTCACCAAATTCAGTTGGGCATTTCCAACACGTAACCAAGAGGCCAAAACTGTGGCAAAAATACTATTTAATTTTTAGGTGTGAAGAAGTCGCGGACAAGTCCCTACCACCCAGCCGGAAACAGGATTACAGAGAGATTCAATCGTACCTTGATAAGTATGCTGAGGTCTTTGGATCTCGATAAAAAGCCAGATTGGAAGGACCAACTTTCGTCTCTTGTCTTTGCATTTAATTGTTGCAGGCATGACAGCACCGGCTACAGTCCATTCTACTTGTTATTTGGGAGGACCCCAAACTTGGCATTGGATGTGTTTTTGGGAACCCCATTGGAAAAGCAAGTGGTAAATCCTGTTGATGTCATTAAGCAAAAATTTAGACAAGGCATTCAAGACATGAGGATATTCCTGTTTTTTTGCGTTAGGCCAGAGAATGGTGGGAAGGATAGGGTGCTACATAGGAATATGCTGCTGCCACTGGCCCTACCATGGATGAATGAAGAGTCCGATATTGATGATGTGAACAGTGATGAAACCTCCAAGGCTTCATAGGAAAAGACTCATAAAGAAGTCATTGCTATTGCCCCGCACATACAACCTTCCACTGACACTTCCAATTTAGACCCAAAACCTCATAATTTCAGATACTAGAAGCAAATTTGTTATGCATGTTGGCCCCCACCCCACCCCCACCAACCTAACAATCCCACAGGGAAAAGTCAAGTGTGGAAACATGGGAATTCTGTAATGCATTTTTGTATATATTATACGATTACGGACCAAGGCTTCATAAGAAAAGACTCAGAAAGAAGTCATTGCTATCGCCCCTCGCACATATAACCTTCCACTGACACTTCCAATTTAGACCCAAAACCTCATAATTTCAGATACTAGAAGCAAATTTGTTGTGCATGTTGGCCACCCCCCCCACCCCACCAACCTGACAATCCCACAGGGGAAAAGTAAAGTGTTCAAACATGGGAATTCTGTAATGCATTTTGTATATATTTCATTGCTGCAATGAAATTGTGTGGTCATCGCTTAAAACCTTACAAGTTACAGACATAAAAACTTGACAATTTCAGATAGTTTTTTTTTCAAAGTTTGCACAAATAAGGGGACCCTACGATTACGGACCATGGCTTCATAAGAAAAGACGCAGAATGAAGTCATTGCTTCGCACATAAACCTTCCACTGACACTTCCAATTTAGACCCAAAACCTCATAATTTCAGATACTAGAAGCAAATTTGTTGTGCATGTTGGCCACCCCCACCCCACCAACCTGACAATCCCAAGGAAAAAGTCAATGTTGAAACATGGGAATTCTGTAATGCATTTTGTATATGTTTCATTGCTGCAATGAAATTGTGTGGTCATCACTTAAAACCTTTTCAAACAGACATAAAAACTTGACAATTTCAGATAGTTCTTTTTTTCAAAGTTTGCACAAATATGGGAACCCCACGGACAGACCAAGGCTTCATAAGAAAAGACTCAGAAAGAAGTCATTGCTATCGCCCCCTCGCATATAATAACCTTCCACTGACACTTCCAATTTCGAAAACATGGGAATTGCATGTAATGCAGTGTTTTTGTATATGTTTCATTGCGGCAATGAAATTGTGTGGTCATCAGTTCTTTTTTTTCAAAGTTTGCACAAATATGGGAACCCCACGATTACAGACCAAGGCTTCATAAGAAAAGACTCAGAAAGAAGTCATTGCTATCGCCCCTCGCACATATAACCTTCCACTGACACTTCCAATTTAGACCCAAAACCTCATAATTTCAGATACTAGAAGCAAATTTGTTGTGCATGTTGGCCAACCCACCCCCCCCCCCACCCACCAACCTGACAATCCCACAGGGAAAAGTCAAGTGTTCAAACATGGGAATTCTGTAATGCATTTTTGTATATGTTTCATTGCGGCAATGAAATTGTGTGGTCATCGCTTAAAACCTTTCAAGTTACAGACATAAAAACTTGACAATTTCAGATAGTTCTTTTTTTTTTCAAAGTTTGCACAAATATGGGAACCCTACGATTACGGACCAAGGCTTCATAAGAAAAGACTCAGAAAGAAGTCATTGCTATCGCCCCTCGCACATATAACCTTCCACTGACACTTCCAATTTAGACCCAAAACCTCATAATTTCAGATACTAGAAGCAAATTTGTTGTGCATGTTTGCCAACCCCCCCCCCCCACCACCACCAACCTGACAATCCCACAGGGAAAAGTCAAGTGTTCAAACATGGGAATTCTGTAATGCATTTTGTATATGTTTCATTGCGGCAATGAAATTGTGTGGTCATCGCTTAAAACCTTTCAAGTTACAGACATAAAAACTTGACAATTTCAGATAGTTCTTTTTTTCAAAGTTTGCACAAATATGGGAAACCCTACGATTACAGACCAAGGCTTCATAAGAAAAGACTCAGAAAGAAGTCATTGCTATCCCCTCGCACATTCATAACAACCCAAAAAAACCTCAACCTGACAACTTCAGTGTTGAAACAATTCTGTAATGCATTTTTATATATTAGACCATCTGGACTCATTGCTATCGCCCCTCGCACATATAACCTTCCACTGACACTTCCAATTTAGACCCAAAACCTCATAATTTCAGATACTAGAAGCAAATTTGTTGTGCATGTTGGCCAACCCCCGCCCCACCCCACCAACCTGACAATCCCACAGGGAAAAGTCAAGTGTTGAAACATGGGAATTCTGTAATGCATTTTGTATATGTTTCATTGCGACAATGAAATTGTGTGGTCATCGCTTAAAACCTTTCAAGTTACAGACATAAAAACTTGACAATTTCAGATAGTTCTTTTTTTTTCAAAGTTTGCACAAATATGGGAACCCTACGATTACGGACCAAGGCTTCATAAGAAAAGACTCAGAAAGAAGTCATTGCTATCGCCCCTCGCACATATAACCTTCCACTGACACTTCCAATTTAGACCCAAAACCTCATAATTTCAGATACTAGAAGCAAATTTGTTGTGCATGTTGGCCAACCCCCCCCCCACCCACCAACCTGACAATCCACAGGGAAAAGTCAAGTGTTGAAACATGGGAATTCTGTAAAATATGTCAAGAAATTGTGTGGTCATCGGGAAAAACCTTTCAAGTTACAGACATAAAAACTTGAAACATTACAGACCAAGGCTTCATAAGAAAAAAATTTAGACCCAAAACCTCATAATTTCAGATACTAGAAGCAAATTTGTTGTGCATGTTGGCCAACCCCCCCCACCCCACCAACCTGACAATCCCACAGGGGAAAAGTCAAGTGTTGAAACATGGGAATTCTGTAATGCATTTTGTATATGTTTCATTGCGGCAATGAAATTGTGTGGTCATCGCTTAAAACCTTTCAAGTTACAGACATAAAAACTTGACAATTTCAGATAGTTCTTTTTTTTTTCAAAGTTTGCACAAATATGGGAACCCTACGATTACAGACCAAGGCTTCATAAGAAAAGACTCAGAAAGAAGTCATTGCTATCGCCCCTCGCACATATAACCTTCCACTGACACTTCCAATTTAGACCCAAAACCTCATAATTTCAGATACTAGAAGCAAATTTGTTGTGCATGTTGGCCAACCCCCCCCCCCCACCCCACCAACCTGACAATCCCACAGGGAAAAGTCAAGTGTTCAAACATGGGAATTCTGTAATGCATTTTGTATATGTTTCATTGCGGCAATGAAATTGTGTGGTCATCGCTTAAAACCTTTCAAGTTACAGACATAAAAACTTGACAATTTCAGATAGTTCTTTTTTTTTTTTCAAAGTTTGCACAAATATGGGAACCCTACGATTACAGACCAAGGCTTCATAAGAAAAGACTCAGAAAGAAGTCATTGCTATCGCCCCTCGCACATATAACCTTCCACTGACACTTCCAATTTAGACCCAAAACCTCATAATTTCAGATACTAGAAGCAAATTTGTTGTGCATGTTGGCCAACCCCCCCCCCCACCCCACCAACCTGACAATCCCACAGGGAAAAGTCAAGTGTTCAAACATGGGAATTCTGTAATGCATTTTGTATATGTTTCATTGCGGCAATGAAATTGTGTGGTCATCGCTTAAAACCTTTCAAGTTACAGACATAAAAACTTGACAATTTCAGATAGTTCTTTTTTTTTTCAAAGTTTGCACAAATATGGGAACCCTACGATTACAGACCAAGGCTTCATAAGAAAAGACTCAGAAAGAAGTCATTGCTATCGCCCCTCGCACATATAACCTTCCACTGACACTTCCAATTTAGACCCAAAACCTCATAATTTCAGATACTAGAAGCAAATTTGTTGTGCATGTTGGCCAACCCCCCCCCCCACCCCACCAACCTGACAATCCCACAGGGAAAAGTCAAGTGTTGAAACATGGGAATTCTGTAATGCATTTTGTATATGTTTCATTGCTGCAATGAAATTGTGTGGTCATCGCTTAAAACCTTTCAAGTTACAGACATAAAAACTTGACAATTTCAGATAGTTCTTTTTTTTTCAAAGTTTGCACAAATATGGGAACCCCACGATTACAGACCAAGGCTTCATAAGAAAAGACTCAGAAAGAAGTCATTGCTATCGCCCCTCGCACATATAACCTTCCACTGACACTTCCAATTTAGACCCAAAACCTCATAATTTCAGATACTAGAAGCAAATTTGTTGTGCATGTTGGCCAACCCACCCCCCCCCCACCCCACCAACCTGACAATCCCACAGGGAAAAGTCAAGTGTTGAAACATGGGAATTCTGTAATGCATTTTGTATATGTTTCATTGCTGCAATGAAATTGTGTGGTCATCGCTTAAAACCTTTCAAGTTACAGACATAAAAAACTTGACAATTTCAGATAGTTTTTTTTTTTCAAAGTTTGCACAAATATGGGAACCCTACGATTACGGACCAAGGCTTCATAAGAAAAGACTCAGAAAGAAGTCATTGCTATCGCCCCTCGCACATATAACCTTCCACTGACACTTCCAATTTAGACCCAAAACCTCATAATTTCAGATACTAGAAGCAAATTTGTTGTGCATGTTGGCCAAACCCCCCCCCCCACCCCACCAACCTGACAATCCCACAGGGAAAAGTCAAGTGTTGAAACATGGGAATTCTGTAATGCATTTTGTATATGTTTCATTGCGGCAATGAAATTGTGTGGTCATCGCTTAAAACCTTTCAAGTTACAGACATAAAAACTTGACAATTTCAGATAGTTCTTTTTTTTTCAAAGTTTGCACAAATATGGGAACCCTACGATTACGGACCAAGGCTTCATAAGAAAAGACTCAGAAAGAAGTCATTGCTATCGCCCCTCGCACATATAACCTTCCACTGACACTTCCAATTTAGACCCAAAAACCTCATAATTTCAGATACTAGAAGCAAATTTGTTGTGCATGTTGGCCAACCCCCCCCCCCCCACCAACCTGACAATCCCACAGGGAAAAGTCAAGTGTTGAAACATGGGAATTCTGTAATGCATTTTGTATATGTTTCATTGCGGCAATGAAATTGTGTGGTCATCGCTTAAAACCTTTCAAGTTACAGACATAAAAAACTTGACAATTTCAGATAGTTCTTTTTTTTTTCAAAGTTTGCACAAATATGGGAACCCTACGATTACGGACCAAGGCTTCATAAGAAAAGACTCAGAAAGAAGTCATTGCTATCGCCCCCCGCACATATAACCTTCCACTGACACTTCCAATTTAGACCCAAAACCTCATAATTTCAGATACTAGAAGCAAATTTGTTGTGCATGTTGGCCAACCCCCCCCCACCCCACCAACCTGACAATCCCACAGGGAAAAGTCAAGTGTTGAAACATGGGAATTCTGTAATGCATTTTTGTATATGTTTCATTGCGGCAATGAAATTGTGTGGTCATCGCTTAAAACCTTTCAAGTTACAGACATAAAAACTTGACAATTTCAGATAGTTCTTTTTTTTTCAAAGTTTGCACAAATATGGGAACCCTACGATTACGGACCAAGGCTTCATAAGAAAAGACTCAGAAAGAAGTCATTGCTATCGCCCCTCGCACATATAACCTTCCACTGACACTTCAATTTAGACCCAAAACCTCATAATTTCAGATACTAGAAGCAAATTTGTTGTGCATGTTGGCCAACCCCCCCCCCCACCCCACCAACCTGACAATCCCACAGGGAAAAGTCAAGTGTTGAAACATGGGAATTCTGTAATGCATTTTGTATATGTTTCATTGCGGCAATGAAATTGTGTGGTCATCGCTTAAAACCTTTCAAGTTACAGACATAAAAACTTGACAATTTCAGATAGTTCTTTTTTTTTTTTCAAAGTTTGCACAAATATGGGAACCCTACGATTACGGACCAAGGCTTCATAAGAAAAGACTCAGAAAGAAGTCATTGCTATCGCCCCTCGCACATATAACCTTCCACTGACACTTCCAATTTAGACCCAAAACCTCATAATTTCAGATACTAGAAGCAAATTTGTTGTGCATGTTGGCCAACCCCCCCCCCCCCACCAACCTGACAATCCCACAGGGGAAAAGTCAAGTGTTGAAACATGGGAATTCTGTAATGCATTTTGTATATGTTTCATTGCGGCAATGAAATTGTGTGGTCATCGCTTAAAACCTTTCAAGTTACAGACATAAAAACTTGACAATTTCAGATAGTTCTTTTTTTTTTCAAAGTTTGCACAAATATGGGAACCCTACGATTACGGACCAAGGCTTCATAAGAAAAGACTCAGAAAGAAGTCATTGCTATCGCCCCTCGCACATATAACCTTCCACTGACACTTTCAATTTAGACCCAAAACCTCATAATTTCAGATACTAGAAGCAAATTTGTTGTGCATGTTGGCCAACCCCCCCCCCCCCCACCAACCTGACAATCCCACAGGGAAAAGTCAAGTGTTCAAACATGGGAATTCTGTAATGCATTTTGTATATGTTTCATTGCGGCAATGAAATTGTGTGGTCATCGCTTAAAACCTTTCAAGTTACAGACATAAAAACTTGACAATTTCAGATAGTTCTTTTTTTTTCAAAGTTTGCACAAATATGGGAACCCTACGATTACGGACCAAGGCTTCATAAGAAAAGACTCAGAAAGAAGTCATTGCTATCGCCCCCTCGCACATATAACCTTCCACTGACACTTCCAATTTAGACCCAAAACCTCATAATTTCAGATACTAGAAGCAAATTTGTTGTGCATGTTGGCCAACCCCCCCCCCACCAACCTGACAATCCCACAGGGAAAAGTCAAGTGTTGAAACATGGGAATTCTGTAATGCATTTTGTATATGTTTCATTGCGGCAATGAAATTGTGTGGTCATCGCTTAAAACCTTTCAAGTTACAGACATAAAAACTTGACAATTTCAGATAGTTCTTTTTTTTTCAAAGTTTGCACAAATATGGGAACCCTACGATTACGGACCAAGGCTTCATAAGAAAAAGACTCAGAAAGAAGTCATTGCTATCGCCCCTCGCACATATAACCTTCCACTGACACTTCCAATTTAGACCCAAAACCTCATAATTTCAGATACTAGAAGCAAATTTGTTGTGCATGTTGGCCAACCCCCCCCCCCCACCCCACCAACCTGACAATCCCACAGGGGAAAAGTCAAGTGTTGAAACATGGGAATTCTGTAATGCATTTTTGTATATGTTTCATTGCGGCAATGAAATTGTGTGGTCATCGCTTAAAACCTTTCAAGTTACAGACATAAAAAACTTGACAATTTCAGATAGTTCTTTTTTTTTCAAAGTTTGCACAAATATGGGAACCCTACGATTACGGACCAAGGCTTCATAAGAAAAGACTCAGAAAGAAGTCATTGCTATCGCCCCTCGCACATATAACCTTCCACTGACACTTCCAATTTAGACCCAAAACCTCATAATTTCAGATACTAGAAGCAAATTTGTTGTGCATGTTGGCCACCCCCCCCCCCCACCCCACCAACCTGACAATCCCACAGGGAAAAGTCAAGTGTTCAAACATGGGAATTCTGTAATGCATTTTGTATATGTTTCATTGCGGCAATGAAATTGTGTGGTCATCGCTTAAAACCTTTCAAGTTACAGACATAAAAACTTGACAATTTCAGATAGTTCTTTTTTTTTCAAAGTTTGCACAAATATGGGAACCCTACGATTACGGACCAAGGCTTCATAAGAAAAAGACTCAGAAAGAAGTCATTGCTATCGCCCCTCGCACATATAACCTTCCACTGACACTTCCAATTTAGACCCAAAACCTCATAATTTCAGATACTAGAAGCAAATTTGTTGTGCATGTTTGCCAACCCCCCCCCCCCCCACCAACCTGACAATCCGGACCAAGGCTTCATAAGAAAAAGACTCAGAAAGAAGTCATTGCTATCGCCCCTCGCACATATAACCTTCCACTGACACTTCAATTTGCTATACAGACATCGACAATTTCCAAAGTTTCGAACCCATATAACCTTCCTACTGACTGACACTTCCAATTTAGACCCAAAACCTCATAATTTCAGATACTAGAAGCAAATTTGTTTGCATGTTGGCCAACCACTCTTTTTTCAAAGTTTTCAAAGTTCATTGCTATCGCCCTCCCTTTTACAACCTTCAACTGACACTTCCAATTTGAACCAAAAACCTCATAATTTCAGATACTAGAAGTTTACTACAGCAAATTTGTTGTGCATGTTTGACAACCCACCCCCAACCCACCAACCTAGCTTTGCAGTGTTCAATCTAGCTTTGCACTGGAGGTGGCCCCTACGAGCCATTGACCTTCAAAGAGAGGGCCATTTAAAAAAATGAGGGGCCCAAGTAAAAAAAAACCCAAAAATACACAGCATGCTTACTGCATTATGACATGGGTGTGTTGGGTAATACCGAAATCCGACAAGAATTGATAAAGTTATTACTATTTCTTGGTATTCTTTCATAATTGGGTAGACAAGTATTTTTATTTCACCGATGTTAGATCCTGTCACAGTTTTCATCCTCCGAGGTTTTTCATCGTATAAGTCCGTCAAATGGTATTTAGAAACAGTGTCATCGGGATTAAAAGTGAATAAACTTTATATAAAACCTCAATAGGAATGATGCATTACATAATTCATTTAATGCTACTTTAATATCTTAAGCATATAACAAGAAATTCCAACACATTATTGACATCTGTTTTCCTTATCATGTTATGGTAGCCGACTTTTTAGCGGTACTAGTGCCCGGCTTTTCTGAATGCATTCATCACAACGCCAAATACAGCCGACAGACACGTTTTTGCTATACCGGCCTGAATTGCGCTGAAATTATTTCAGTGGTTGCCCTTTGGTGGCGCTTGAAAAACAAAAGTAACCCCCCTGAAACTAAAGCAGGCGTGGGGGAGGCTTCGTTTTTTTTGGGGAATATCTTATTAAAAAAGTTTTAAAAATTTTGGGAAAAACTATTCCCTATGCGCCCGACAGGCCCAAATTGGGGTTCGTTTTAGGTTAAGGGGAATTTGGAAAGGTTAAA